>JZLH01S0114253.1:13602-23939 GCA_001188425.1 Eucidaris tribuloides | reverse complement strand
CACAAAAGAGAGAGAATTCGCAAATTTTGAAACGGAAAGCCTTTTGGATCACTTCACGTATCAGGTGCTAAAGATCCCGCGCAAGTACCTAATTTGCCCCTACAGTTTCTCACATATTTCTGTTCATCTTTTTCATAACGCCGCTACAATCCTAATAATTTCTATAATAACATGCGTTACGGCAAGTATGAATCACTGTTGTTCTAAAAAAGTTCCTGGCCGTGGGACGGGGTATCCCCTCCCACTCTCGATTGATGTCGCTCCCCATGGCACAGTCCAGATCTAACAGTTTTTCACAAATTTTCTGTATATCTTTTTAAAAACCTTATACTGAATCCTAAGAATTTTATAAAAGTATGCTTAAAATTTATTACACATGCATAGAATCACGTCTTTTCTGTGCGTATTTTCAAAAATTTCCTGCCGTGGGAGGGGATTCCTCCCACCCTCCCTTCAAAAATGGTCTAGTGACAGTCCTGGCTTGAGTCATGAGCTTAACAGGGGGCTTTACCTCTTGATCCCGATCTCAATTCATATGCAAGTGCACTAATTTGGAAAAATAAAGGAGTTTGTAATTATTTGTTGACTGTCCATTTTACGAAGAAATTGTGTTATCAGAGTGTCAAAATAGGCTTCTTAAACCGCTAGAACTCATAAGCTTCAGGGGCTCCACCCCCTGACCCCGCCGGGCTTTGCCCCAGGACCCTATCAGGGGCCCTAAGGCGGGCCCTGGACCCACCCAAATAAACAATATTACAGAGCCTGCATATGTGATGTCCCCCCACATTTAAAATGGATTTGCACCGCTGTTTCAGAGTGTGTTCAAATTTATGAATATTGGTCTTTATGGACATGTTTGGCTCATATGAACTTGACAGTTTGCTAGATTGCAACAATTCTTGCTATCAACAATACTGCCCGCCAACCCCCCCCCAATGACAAAAGGGCATAACACTGACATTTTGGTGTTTAGAGATAGTGAGCAAAATGTATTTAACACGTAAAGCCCTATTCAGTGTCCTTTTAACAGCAGATTATAAACAAAGGGACACTTCTAATTAATATTTTTTTTGTTCTGCATGTTTAACATGATGTACTGAGATCCCCTACACTATATAACTCAATTTGACAAAAATGTCAGTAATGCCTTTGTGCTTTTGTCATGGGGAGGGGGGGGCAGAATAGGATCTGGATGTTTGGCAATGATGCTATTGCCCATTAGTACACAGGGGACATGGGCAGATTTGCATACAGGCAACGTCTGTAAAATCCACAATTTTACTAAATAAGGCCAGCGGGTAACAATTTGCTTTATGATTTCATGTGAGGTAGCATCAGAATTTGTTGGTATGTATGCACACATTTTAAATATGCTTTTTTATGGGACTTTTCAATTCTCAACCCTAATTAATTATGAACCAGAAGTTTATTGTCCTAAGTTCTCTTGGAAAAATGCGCCCTCTTCTGCAATAACATCCTCTTGTCGATAACAAGAATTAATGGATTCAAATTGGATTCTAAGTATTGAATTAAATAATACAGAACAGTTACATAAAATCAGTGATGACATGATTTGGTAAATGGGACAAATAAGTAAACAATTACAAAGGATGATCAGGAAAATAATAATAATAATTTGATTATATTTTGTGAGAAAATGGAGCAAATTGATAGTGACTAATGAAATACTACAGCACATTTTCATTGGACAAAATGAATACCAAATTAAATTTCACTGAAAGCTCAAACTTATGTTTTCATTTCCCCATCTTCTTTTAAAAACTGTCTGACATTGTAAAATCATATTCATACTAATTTACGAATTTGTGACAAATTCTTCTCTGGCCAAAATGGGTCAGAATTTGGTGATTGTATACCTGAATCATGACGATTCTTTTTACCTTTTTTAGTCCGAGGATATACGTCCTTTCTCTTTATGATCACTTTACTAACATAAACATAACTAGGGTGAACATGCTAAGAGGATATGTATGAAATAGAAGTGCAACAAGAGGCGTGTCAAACGATGTTCTGTGGCAATACTATTTTTCATTTTATAAAATAGCTAGATTATTTCAAGCATGGTAATTGGTCAAACGCGTCACGTGGCATTCAACTTTTTTTCGCGCACTGCACGGTAGTGCAGATGTCGCGCAAAAAATTGACATTGCACGCTCGTGATGTCGCGCACGCGTACATACGTCATGCGAAAGCCGCCGAAAGGGAACACAAAATGTTGTTCACGTCGGATATTTGTGAGTAAAATTTAGACGTAATAGAAATACTCATATGTGAAATCTCATGGACATAGTAAGAAAAGCTGTAGATCTAATCTGCCGTTTGTTTTTAAATTTGGTTCATCAAAACCGTGCGCCACTATTTTATAAAACAAATAACGCACTTGCCCTGTTGTGCATCAATGTAAATGCAGTGCACACTCTGGTGTCTTTAAGATGGTGCGCACAGTGCACTTCGCCTAGCAGCTCGTGCACTGAGGCGGCACCGATCTAAAGACACCTCGCGTGGCACTGCATTTACACTGATGAACGCTGGCCATGCGTTATTTGTATAATATTCCATGAAGTAGAAGGAGCCTTGCAAAGATTAGCACCTCCCAGTTCCAAAGACAATGGAACATTCCTACATTTCAATTTGACATGGGAGCTATACCCCAACCCCCTGAATATAGTTTGGGTTGCTGTAGCACCCTCAGCACCCCTTGGATCCCAGGTGCCTGGTCCAGGGCCCTGTTTCATAAAGAGTACTTATGATTGATACCCCTACCAATCGTAATCAATGGTTAACAGTGTGCTAAACAAATTAAAGACCAAATCTTAACTCTTCATTACACAGGGTCAGGGCCAAGTAGCAGATGTTAGATGATTACAGTTCAGTGCTTTCTGCCAGAAGACAATATATGTACAACACATGATTCATTCCAACATATTCAACACATTAAACAATGTGAAATGTGCACAAATTTTTTTCAGAACTACTGAATTACTTACGTGAAATAGCCCACTTTGTTGTAGAAGGTCAGACTGATGAGAAAGTGTAGTAAAAGAGCACCAATCCAATGACTTTGACTCCAGTCAGAAGTACATTCATCCATCTTGATTTGATGAGTTTAGGTGTGAGACTTTGTACACGGGGTCTGGATTCTGCCCTCTAACCTATTGGGTAACCTCTTCTTTTTGTTCAACATCATGTACTGGCTCAAACGCTTCACAAAAACATGACACCTGCAAAAGATGAGCAGTATAGTAAGACAGGTCACTGAAATGATTATACAATTTTATTGAGGCAGTAAACAGAATCAAACTAACAGTTCACTCACAACTTTCAAAGGCATTCATTTACATGTAACATGGTCTTCCAATCTAAACAGTATTGTTTGTGTTTACAATGACCTTCACATTCACTGCTACTCATGCACTAAGGCTATTCTCAAAACTGGTCCAGTGTGGAATAGCTACATGTATAATATGCCAAGGGCAGCCTGACAGAAGGATGATGGGGCATTTGTGTGATGCACATATATGTATAGATGATCACATATGAACATTTAGCATAGGAAACATGAAACCAAGTTCATTTTGTTTTGTAGCTTAAAAAAAGAAAAAGTTTTCACATTTATAACAAGGTAAGAATACTGTGAATAATTATCCAAAACTAAATATTATTACAGCCATTCCATACTTGTGTCACACGAGTCACACATGCTGTGTCTTTTTGAGTCACATGTCAGGGTAGAGATGATTGATTTACTTGATCAAGTATTGGATTTGTTTCCAATATTTTCTCGTTTTGATCTATACCCTTGCTTACGACTTGTGTGACATGAAACATGCGTGACTCGCGTGACATTTACGTGGAATGGCTGATTTACAAATCCAGGCATAATGTTAATCGTCATATAGGTCCCCAGACATATAATGTGTATCACACTTGACAAACATCAGTTCATTCGTGCAAAACCAGTAAATGGTTCAAACGTACAAAGTAAATGGCAAAGCCAATTTACTCCGGTGTCTACACATATCTTTGGCACCAGCGAACGAATCAACTGTGCGGTCCCGAGGAACACTTTTCGGCGAGTTTTTCATGTTTTTCATTATTTTGACGATGAAATAAGGATGGAATCATGATCAGCATGACTGAGGGGAGGTGGGCTAGCTTGCGCTAGCCTAGTGGGAGTAATTTCTCACTTGAACGTGTGATAAATCGTGTGAAATCAGACATTTTCCGTCCGTTCGTTGGCCCCAAAGAGCGGGGAGTCTACAGCAGGGCTTATCTTCGGTATTACGGAGGTGTCATACTCATCATAGCATTCGGACTGTGTATAGAGGAGATACTAGGTACAGTTCGGCCTCGGTTATACGGTCATCACTTAACCGGCTCTCTCCATTATCCGGACAATGGACTTATCAGTTATTGCCTGTAATTGATACACCTTTATCAGAAGTGTACACATAAACCTGCTGTGTATGGGGGAAAATAGATAAAGCAGCACTTGTGTGTGGTCTGTTGCAATTTGCATATGGTGTGTGGGTTGCCCCTATACTGTGTTTGTACATTATCTCTCTTATCTGGCCATATCACTTATCCGGATGACTGCTGGTCCCAACATTGCCGGTTAATCAAGGCCGAACTGTAAATGTAAAAAAATGTCCGTCCAAATCGTCCGTTAAAACCTCTGAAAAATGACCGAACTCAATACACAGGTCGAAGCTTTCGGTCTAAGGACACCCTTGACCCTGTCAACCATCCACAGCGCACACTGCATGCACAGTAGCCTGTCCAGACGCCGTGCGAAGAATGGCATCTGGCAGCCAATCTTCGCATTGCGCTGGGGTTTCCCGTCAACAATGTTGATGTACAAGACATTTTTTGTAATTTATTTTAAAAATTTAAGATCATATTCACATTGCCACTTGTGGGTATGGTTGTCTCCAGTCACCTGCCTTGTTACAGTGCTGTCTGTTAAGTGTTTTTTTGAAAATTTGGACGGTATTTTCACGAGAAGATGTTTTCGCCGGGATTTCAAAATGGCAGCTTCGCAAATTAAATCCATGTTCAGCGCATATAGGTCAGTGCGAGCGCGTGTCCGTTTTTTGTGCTTACAGAAAGCTTGTCGTCTGTATATCCGCGCGCGTGCTACCCCAGGAGATCAGTCTGATGACTTGACCTTTGAACTTTCCGATTCCCTTCCGGGGGTCATGTTTGCGATCACTGCGAGCGACTAGCATAGATTAACACGCAGACAACTTCACCGTGACAAAGAAAGTCTCAAGAAAATCTCGGATTTGGGCGAGTTCTACCTTTTTTTTCCTTAATTAATGCTGTGCAACTATTTGAAGTGCCTGTGGGTGTAAAGTTTATAGAATTATTTCATTGTAACATGAAGTGCTGCCCACAGTAGCACTTCGGATCGGGCTCGGACCCCACGAGAAGAAACGGTTATAGATCTAGTTGCATCGATGTCGCTAGCGCGACAGCGATTCTTGTATTTACATTGATATCACAAACGCACCAATTAATAGGTGGGACTATAGTGACACGTCAACAGCCGGCAGCCCACTCGACATCTCGTATCTAGCCAATAGAAACCCACCAGGCTAAACATAAATCTGTATCAGTCTGTCAATACAATATAATTTCAAAGACATTCGGCATTGTCGTGGAAAATGAAACCAGTTACATATTACCTCAACCACTTGCATAAAACACCTATTCATGCGTCATGAAGAAGAGAAAAGGGTACTCTAAATGATCACTTTACATTCAGGTCTCTGGCGCCCACTGGTGACGATTAAGCATAAAAATAAAAAGAATCTTAATTCTTCAAATGTTATATTTTTGTTACATTTTGGTACACTTACCTTATGAAGACTTTGAGGCTTGTGTCTTGTTTATTTAGTCAAAGTCTTTAAGTTTTTTTTTTTTTAATATCGGTCAGCAATTCAACTTCAGCCAATTATTTTGTCTCTGACGATTTCTTATTTTATTTTTTGGTCTCGGATGACTACAAAATAAAGGGAAAATTAATATTTTTATTTTTTTCTGACAGTAATTACTAAATAAAGGAAAAATGAATCCCGTCTTTATTCTTTTTTTTTTTGGTGTCTGACGATTACTAAATAGAGATATTTTTTTTTATTTATCTATTTTCTTGTCTCTTTCGATTACTAAATAAAGTGAAATTGATCTCATTTTAATTTTTTTCTCTTGCGATAAACAAATATTAATTTCTTGCTCATTTTTTTTCTTTTCTCGGATGAAATTAATCTCTTTTATTATTTTTTTGTTTCTAACAATTTCTAGGTAAATGAATCCCTCTTTTATTCATTTCGTTTTATCTCTGTCGATTTTCCAGTCTCTATAGGAATACTTAACAAAAGGAAATTAATCTCATTTTTATTATTTTTTCCCTCTGTTGATTACTAAATAAAGAAAAAATAATTTTCTTTATTATTTTGTTTGTCTCTGATGATTATTAAATAAAGAGAAATTATTGTTTTGAATTTGTTTTCTTCTCTTTAACAATTTATTTTCTTGTCTCTAACGATAACTAAATAAAGGGAAATTAATGTCACTTTTATTTTTTTTTAATCTCAGAGTCTGATGATTACTAAATAAAGGGAAATCAATCTCTTTTTATTTACTTTTTTTATTGTCGGAAACAAGAAAATGAACTTTAGATAAAGAACTGCTTAATTTAGTAATCGCCAGAGATTTAAAAAAAAGAAATAAAAGATGAATTTCCATTTGTTTAGTGATTGTCGCAGACAAAAAAAAATGAAAAGAGATTAATTTACTTTATTTAGTAATCGTCACGGGCAAGAAAAATTATCCTATGGATAATTAACATGGTTGCATTTCCCACGAGTATTATATATATATTACTCGTGGAAAATGCAACCACTTTTTTCAAAGAATTTTGCCTTAATTAACCTGTATATTCCATCAACCCCGCTTTTCCCTCCTCTTCAAGACCACTCTGCCACTTTAAGACAGTTATCCTATCCATCGTAAACGAATCAGAGTAGTAAAACGAGTTATTAATGCTTTTGAAACATTATTCAAGTGTCTTATATTACTCGTGGAAAATGAAACCGTCTATGGGATTTTGTACAAATTAACACGGGCTGTGTTTGCATTTTTCGTCAAACGTAAGTAATAATTAAATATCCAAGTATTAGCTCGTTGGAAAATTGAAACCCTACTCTTTTTCAAGAAAAATATGCGCCTTAATTAACTCTTGTATATCCATCCATAACACCGACTTTTCCCGTCTGCTTCTTTCAAGATCCACTCTGCACTTTTAAGAGTTATCCTATCCGATCGTAAACGAATCAGAGTAGTAAAAACGATGTTTATTAATTAGCTTTGAAAACTATTATTTCAATGTGTCTTATATACTTCGGAAATAAACCGTCTTATGGGTATTTTGTACAGAATTTAGAACTACGGGTCTTTTCATTTTTTCTCCACAGTAATATTAATACTCGTGTTGATAAATGAAAACGACTCCTTTTCAAAAGAAATTAAAGCGCCTTTAATATACTTCTGTATATTCCATCAACACCCTACTTTTCCCTCCCTTCCAAGACCCACTTCTGTCACTTTAAAGACAGTTATCCCTATCCATCATAAAGACAAATCAGAGTATTAAATGACGAAGTTATTAAAGTTTTTGAATACATATTCAAGTTGTCTTATTATTTACCGTGAAAATGAATACCGATCTTATGGGATTTGAACGAAATTATAACACGGGCTGGTTTCATTTTCCACGAGTAATATATTACTCGTGGAAAATGAAACCACCTTTTTCAAAGAAATTAACGCCTTAATTAACCTGTATATTCCATTAACCCCACTTTTCCCTCCTCTTCAAGACCACTCTGCCACTTTAAGACAGTTATCCTATTCATCGTAAACGAATCAGAGTAGTAAAACGAGTTATTAATGTTTTTGAAACATTATTCAAGTGTCTTATATTACTCGTGGAAAATGAAACCGTCTATGAGATTTTGAACAAATTAACACGGGCTGGTTTCATTTTCCACGAGTAATATATATATTACTCGTGGAAAATGAAACCACTCTTTTAAACGTTGTTGAACTCATCATAAGAGGTTTCATTAATTATTTGTATTATTAGTATATGACAAAGTTATGTGAATTGAAAGAGTGATTAATAACTTCATATTCTATAAAATAAGTGACATTCTGAGTTTCTTTCAAGAAACGCTTGTGTGGCGATCGAGTAAACGCTGCATTGTGTGCGACCGTCGTAAAAGCCAAGTGTACGTGCGTACGTGCGCACACGTCCCGTGTACTGTGGAAATTTGCAACCAATTAGACTGCCCACGTACGTTCATCGGTAAGTTAAGTTGCAAGTTCGTAAATGTAACTAGTTACTCAAAACACGATATGGCCGGAATATGCAGGCAATTTTTCCAAACTATTCTTATCATCTTTTTAAATTAGATTGGAGATAAGGTTTATTCTGTCAAATGAAACTTAGAAAATAATGTCAGCTAGCTAAGCTGCAGACAGTAGCGTACGCAGGATTTTGCCAAGGGGGTGTTCATCCGCGGCCAAATCCTGCGTCTATTTTTTTTTACGGTCACGCCAGCCGCCGAAAACTCGTTTAGCGGGGGGGGGGGGGTAGTAGTGACGAAAAGGGGGGTAAAAGGGGGCAAAAGGGGGTTGTTTGAACACCCCAAACATCCCCCCTGCGTACACGTATGGCCGCAGACGTCATAGTGCATAGCATACTCGACTGATCGTTGCACGATATGCTACCCAACGGGATAGCTGTAGAATTGAGCAAAATTTAGTCACGTGATCAAGCGTAGTTTGCCCAAAGCAGGCTTATATACAGTCTTTTACATTGAGGAAGCCCCAAACTCCGATATCTGATCGTGTTTGAATGGACATAATAAACACCATAGACCAAAACTTTAGACAAAATTATCACTATAGGCCCTACAGATTTTGATACATTGATTAATGTCCTGGTGACAACAGATCTATAACACAGGAGTCTATGTCCTCTGACATTTTATTTAAACAAAAACAGAAACCATGGAGAAATTATTGCGCTGTCTGTCCTCCGTAAGGAAGGGTGTTTAAAGTGAGTAGCAAACGATGAGCTAAAGTAGAGGTCGGGGGCGTGGTTAATTTCAACATGACGTAATTGTGCATAGTATGGAGCGCTGAATTAAATAGAGGTTGTATTAAGCGATCTATTTTTGTGTATTATACCAAAGTGTCATAAATACGAGCTAAAATAGAGTTGTATGAGCGAGAGTAGAGTATGTGCATGTGTTATAACAGAGTGTCATAAATATGAGCTAAAGTAGAGGTTGTATGAGCGAAAGTATAGAGTATGTGTGTGTTATAACAGAGTGTCATCACTAAAGTAGAGGTTGTATGAGCTAAAGTAGGGTGTATTATAACAGAGTGTCATAAATAAGAGCTAATTAAGGTAGCGGTTGTATGAGCAAAGTAGGGTATGTATGTTATAAATAGGCCTACGAGCTAAAGTAGAGGTTGTGAGCGAAAGTAGGGTATGTGTGTGTTATAGGCCTACAGTGTCATAAATACGAGCTAAAGTAGAGGTTGTATGAGCGAAAGTAAAGCGGGGGACAGGGGGCCAACGACGACAAAGGGCATTTTTTGCCCGCCATTTTTTGTTACAAGCCAAAATCAACGATATGTTTCGCGAAATTTTCGAAAAACGGTAAAATTCCCGTAATTTTAATAAGTTTGAAACAACCAGGGGTCGGCCGCTCCTCCCCTGCCCCCCCCCCCCCCCGCAGAGCCATAGGAGTTCTGCCCCTGGCAAGAAAACGAAATTTGTACCACTTTTTCTGCTTTCAACGCCTGATTTCCTCAATTTTAGTTCCACTTCCCCAAGATGTGCACCTCCCCGTGCCCGTTAACCAGCCTACGCCCTTGGGGAGTATAAAGAAGTAAGCTGAATTATTTTTCAAAAGTGTGTGTTTTCAGTCACACATTTCCAGATTTTACAACCTTATTAACATTTTGCCAAGGATAAGTATATAAAAGATGAAAAGTCACCACCACTTTCAGGTAAAATTGAACAAAGAATTGGTTTGATTTCCTAAAGCAGGTTAGGTACGATTATGTACATGGTATACTGCATGATTACCGCAAAACTGTGTTCTACGTGTATAGGCTAAAATCCGTTGATTTGTAGCTGGGCAGTAATTCAGTGATTTTTTTTTAATTGTTCCCTTGACTGGTCTTAACTAATACTCCCTCACGACTCGTGACAGTATAGGGACTGCTTTAAAGGCCCA
>JZLH01S0114251.1:0-10452 GCA_001188425.1 Eucidaris tribuloides | reverse complement strand
ATACTTTTCTGAATCATAGTAGCCAAAAACACAGAAGTGGTTGGTTCAATCAAACATCTCGACATATCGATGACGATATGTGTAGTTTGCATGACAGGAAAAAGGCAGCCATATCCGATTTGTTTTTTAAAAATTATACTCACTCTCGGCAAGGTAAAGGGTCTAAAAATCTTGAAATTTAACTCAATTTTGACCCACATTCAACAAAACTCTGGCAGCCATCTCGGAAAATGACCGCCATCTTCGAATTTTTCGTGGCCAGGATCTTTTTTTTCTTTTTATGGGGCATAATAGAAACTAGCTTAAAAACTTTAAGCCCAAAAAGGTCGTTGATCCCTGCCAGTGACCTTTGACGTTTCAGTGATATTAGCTGTCTATGAGACATCTACCACCCAAGTTTAGTCACAATTGTGCAAATGGGGGCAAAGTTATGGGACATAATAAGAACTTCCCCCAAAAAGATAGCATTGGGCTCAAAAAGGTCGTTGAACCCTGCCAGTGACCTTTGACTATTCGGTGATCTTCAACTTCCTGTGAGACATCTACCACCCAAGTTTGGTCACAATTGTGCAAATGGGAGCAAAGTTATGGGCCATAATAGAAACTTGCTCAAAAAACTTAACCTGGGCTCAAAATGGTCATTGACCCCTGCAGGTGACCTTTTGACCTTTTGGTAACCTTCAGCTTCCTATGAGACATCTAGCACCCAGGTTTGGTCACAATTGTGCAAAAAGGGGCAAAATTATGGGAAGTAATAGAAACTTGCTCACAAAAACTTAACTTTGGGCTCAGAACGGTCATTGAACCCTGCCTCTGACCTTTGACCTTTTGGTGACCTTCAGCTTCTATGAGACATCTACCACTCAAGTTCAAAGTTGAAATTTTAGTCAAATATGACACACATCCAACAAAAAACCTGGCAATTATCTCATAATGATGTCATCTGACAGCCATCTTGGAAAATGGCCGCCATCTTGGAATTTTTCGTGGCCAGGACTTTTTCTCAAAGAGCGACCTTAACTCTACATTTGTGCCAAATTTCATGCTTGTATCATCAACTGAACGATGTTATGCTTATCTGCTCCACTAACGTACGCTACTGGGGGATACGATACACTTGGGAAGGGGGTGAATAAAGGGGTCCGTGGTTTTAGATTCGCCCCATACGTAACATAACTACCGTTATGTGTGCACGTTTATACTTTGTCTGACGGAGGATCCCACTTTGCACCACGATATCATGTTCACGTTTTCAGCCTTGCAATAACATGATTGGTATATTTTTCTCTATCAAGGTGCGAAACGATACATAATGCAGACATTATTGCGAGATTTCACAAACCAGTAGTCACAATGATGCATAAAATTCACTTCATGAATGTTCCTGGTTTTGATTTTATAGATAGTATACTACGTCGTGTGAGCATTGCACTGCAGTGATACAAGACGATAAACCCCTCACCTTTACCTTTACCTTTACGGATACTACAGGTGCAAAATTTACCAATTTGTTACACATGTTAACGTATGTTCATGTGTAATAAACAAGTGATTTGTTTTAGTAGGATCCATGGTTTAGTGTTTATATATATAGAGAGAGATAGAGAGAGTTTATAAAAGGGCATTTATAAACTGGACACAAGGCATTTAATCTCACAGACCTTTCCCCACATTAACACAACAAACTAACAAAAAAAAGTGGCAGCAGCTTGATTTACATGGGTTTTGATGTTAGTCTTCACGTGGATCTTTGATTTCATCAATTTTCATTGATTTTAATGACATGATCAGAGTTCAGTACCGGGTGGATGACCCATGTGCCCGCACCATCGCCTGGCACTGCTTCGCCATTCTGTTGATGAGCTTTGTGATTCGTTGCCGTGGGATGGCATTCCACTCGTCAATCAGTAATTGACGCAGACCTGCCAATGTTGTTCCCTTTGTGACTCTCTTCCGTACAGCCCGGCCGAGTCGATCTCTGAAATGTTCAGTGGGGTTGAGGTCTGGGCTGCATGCAGGCCATTCCATTCTCTCTGAGAAAATCCATGAAAATCAAGCTAATGCCACTTTTTTGTATTACTTTGTGGTGTTAATGTGGTGAAAGGTCTGTAAGATTTAATGCCTTATGTTAAGTTTTTAAATGCCCATACATGTTTTTTTTTGTTTATATTTTTTACTTGTTGTTGTTGTTGTTTGCTTACTTGTGCAGGTGTTTGTTTCAATCCATGCCAATGTTCACATTGGAATTCAATAACGACCGAAGAGACATTGGAAACTCACTCATTCAAAAACAACAAAATTGTGTGACTACAAACTTTGGTCATTTTGCAGCTTTTAATTTACACTTTTTACCACATTTTTAAGATACTGCCTTTCCCTGATGGTCTATTCATAATAAATAGGGTATCATTTTAAAGAGAATTAAATAATCTTTCCGATGATGTCAAAGTTGAATTGATTATTACTACTAACGGGAGATATAACGATCAAACTCAGATTCCAAACTTTATTTGAGGGGTTATATATAAATGTGTGTGTTTTGTGTGTGTGTGTGTGTGTGTGTGTGTGTGTGTGTGTGTGTGTTGTGTGTGTTGTGTGTGTGTGTGTGTGTGTGTGTGTGTATGTGTGTGTGTGTGTGTGTGTGTGTGTGTGTGTGTGTGTGTGTGTGTGTGTGTGTGTGTGGTGTGTGGTGTGTGTGTGTGTGTGTGTGTGTCGGGTGGGTGTGTATGCGTGTGTTTTGTGCAAGATAGACTTTATATAAAACTAAGTAAAATATCAAAGTATGCGCGAGCCACTTCTATATTTTATTCAAAAATTACTTTGACTGATATATCATTACAGTTGAAAAGCATCTTTCTCATCATTTCTTTTTCTTTAAAAAGCGTATAAAGACGCATTTAGCAGTAATATGAGCGATATAAGTATTGTTGTTGATAAAAATAGAAAATTGCATATTCAAAGTTCAGATTTGATGAAATCCAGATCGGAAATCCATATCGAGGAATATGGGGTCACGCCAGTTTTGGACAAACGTCTAGCAAGTTCTCGGTACGTACACGTACGTATAGGCCTCAGTCTCTTTAAAATTAAGTGATATTATAATGTTTGTACAAATGATGTGTGTGTTATCCTTCAAGATGAACGTCCTTGTATCTTCAATCAAAACGATCAGTTTAATCGGCATCTGAAGCCTCTGCACGCAAACCCCGTTGTGGTCTTCGGTCACTCAGCCATTCACCTGAATTAGGCCGTTAACGGACTGCTCCGGTGTCAGCCAGGCGGACGGTCCCCCCGGTGTCGGTGGAGACCCAGCCCGTATAAATGGGCCTACGGCTCAGGATGCCAAACTGTTTCACTGCGATGCTTAGATTTCGGGAATACATTACCAGAGCGGCCTGAGAATAACAATAATAAAAATGTGGGATAATTATTGGTATTATTATTGCTACGAAAGGTTTAACAATCTCGTATTATTTGGTTTAGGTTTTAGTTATATGCATGTGACTTGCAGAATTGTATTTTAATATTTTTCTGGTATCGAAAGAAATTAATCATTTTCGCACTATCGGAAAATGTTTAGATCTACTATAGATAACAGATGACGTTCTACGACGTCAACAAATAGACTAGAAAGAGCAAGTTGACACTTGAGTATCGTAATAATTATATAATATTAGCCCTTCTTCAAAGTTCAAACATTGACTTTGGTTCAGTTGTGATCAACTATACATTATTCATAAATTTGAAACTCGTCAGTCACCATAACGTTAACGTATTTAACAGTCTCTTAAATTTGCGCAAATTAAATGAAATCGATTCCCGTCTGAAGATGCTTGTCTGTCTGTCTGTTTTTCGCCACTACCTCATATCTTACTGTCCTACGAAATTTTATTTTAACTCTTTGAAGAATAATGTCTATCATTCATGATTAAAAATTGATGGTATAATTGGGAACACTTGAAGATTCCTCAAGAACCGACTGAGTTGAAACATAGGCCTATACCAACTATACACCAGCTGGAGTGGATCACCCAGCTGGAAGGATTTGTATTTAATTTGTTTACTTAAGGAAAATGAAGCATGAACATATCAGTATTTCATTTCTCTCGAGGCCTGAGAGATATAAATCCCATAGAAAGCTACACAATTGCCTGCCACAACGGATATTGACAGTAGTTATTTTAGAATGAGTCAACGTTTGACCACCAGAATTTCACAGCATCATCCTTGCATGGTTTACTTGATTTTATAATAGTTTCAACCCAAGTTGAGGACTGCCGCCAATCATGCTGTCTACCTTTATGCAATTACAGCCATGTGACAGTTCCTAATGTTGTTTAAGTGAACAATGTTGAATTCTTAATGTGATTGTGACGTCAAATGCTCACCTTGCTTTCTCTGAAACCTGCGTTGCCACCAATGTCGTTGTCTTGGATGCTCCCCAACCCTGCCGACACGTTGAACACCACCGCCCTCTCCGGACTCAGCGATTTGATCGAACTCGCGGCAGCTGCCTTCTTCAATAACGGGAGGAATTTCTTAAAGAATGAGAAAGAAGAGAGATCAGAGGGGGAGATAGAATATTTGAATACAATGTGTAAGAATTATCATTTAAATAAGTGGCAAATTCACCTTATCACACTTATCCGGATCCTAATCATCCAAGCTGCTGGCTACAAAGCTCTCTAAATCGTGCATATTAGTTAGTTAGTTACTTAGTTACTTAGTTAGTTAACTAGTTAGTTTGTTAGTTAGTTTGTTCGATTTTCTTAGTTATAGTTAGGTGGTTAGATAGTGACTTACTTAGCTATATTTAATCATTTGTATATTAAGCCAATTATTTATCTATCTCTGCATCCATTAACCATTTATCTATTTTTTTTCCTTCAAAGC
Organism: Eucidaris tribuloides; assembly: GCA_001188425.1. Lineage (NCBI taxonomy): Eukaryota > Metazoa > Echinodermata > Echinoidea > Cidaroida > Cidaridae > Eucidaris > Eucidaris tribuloides. Next base: position 5,559 of record JZLH01S0114251.1, on the reverse strand, counting down.
AGTGTAATCCCTTTCAGTACCCTGTATGGTGGCGTTAATTCATTCTACGAGAAAAGTATTGTCAATATTCACCATCGTTACCGAGTTTTATTACATTTCGAAATAATATGACGTCATACCCACCAAGTAAAGGTCAGGGGTCATACCTGGGTCAATCTCATTGGACCGATGACATTGACGTCAAACATCTCGACCAGTGTCTCTCGAGAGACGTCATCCACTCCGTCATCTGTGCAAATCCCGGCATTGTTGATTAACACATTTAAACCGTGTTCGCCGACAGTGTCCTGCACTATTTTCACGACCTCCTCGTATGTTTCCTCCTTCTGGACATCTAATGAAGAGATTGAGTTCAAAAGGCGATAAATCCACTTAAGTAAATTTAGCGAAAAGGGCATTTGTTTGCCCTAGTTTGTATACTCTAAAAACTCAAATGTTAAATCATCATTTAAAAGGGCGAGTAGTCACCACACTTTCCAAAATGTTGTATTTAACATATTTAACATTTTAACTAGCTCTATTAATGTTAAATATAACTGGATAAAATGTGAAAATGTAACATTTAGAAAGTGTGGTCACTCCTCGGCCCTTTTAAATGTTGAAATAACATTTCAATTTTTACACTCGTCTGTGGAAAACTTTAAATCTGAGATATCTCATACTTGTTTGTACACAATTTGGCTTCAAAATGTGCACTATCGCTAAATAAGTATAGGTAGTATGGTAATAAGTCAAATTTGTTGGAAAACTTACCACCTTTTGCAATTAAACTGTTTAAATAGACCAGGAAATATCAATAGCCTAATGGACGAAACATTAAAGATATTTTAACCCGTTAAAGACCATTTGATTTTAGCATAACACGCATTCTCTATATACTTCGATCCGTGATATCTCGCACACAGTCTCCAAAGGGTTAACATTGTGGAGCTTCAATTCATACAACGACATCAGTACAGTGATGGATACCTAGGCGTAATAGCGGTGAAGCTCGCTTTTCTAATCTTTATCATGTTTAATAATGACAAATTAAGGGAGTCAGGTGACAATGAAAACATTATGAGAGGTGCCTAATGGAATTGGGGGTTTTGTAGGTATGAGATATACCCTTGCAAAACAATTAAAAATTCTGTCATTTTTCATTTTTTCAGTTGTTTTTGTGGAAACGTAGGGCTTAAAAGTACACAATGGTGCTATTTCCGTGATTGAGGGGTTAACAAAATTTAGTCTTTAGTCTCGCATTTAGACTCGCATTGTTTTATGAAATCGTATTAATCACAATTAGCACCATACCATGTTTGAATTTCTTTTGGTGGGTTTAGTGCCCCCTTCAGCACTTTTATTAGTGGAATGTGTGTATACCCTCCTTACTCAAATGTATCGCAACATATACATGCACTATAACGCATGCATTTTGAGTGAAGAGGTCTTTCTATGACGATGTTCTAATGGAGTTTATTATTGGAAAATAACAAATTATTTGAAAAGAAATCGGTGAATATTCTTTCTCCTTTTTTCTCCAAGGCAGAGAGATTATCAAATACAGGCGCACTCAAGGCAGAGGGGCAGGAACGTAAACATTTTTTTTCGCCTCCCTATAGGGGTGGGATGTTAATTCAAACTAGCATCGTAATTCGGTTTCATATTTCCCGTAAAACGGTTTTCATGGTTTGGAAAGACTTCCAACAAACAACAAATGCCTATATGTTCCTCTGACGCGGTCTCAGAAAGAAGACAACACCCCGCGAAGAAGAAAGTGTTTCCTATCTTCCAGGGGCGCAAATCCTAGGGGGGACGGGGGACATGTCCCCCCACACGAAATTTGAAGGTGGGGGACACAATAGTCAAATGTCCCCCCCACCACGAATTTAAGAAATATATCATGTGGTGCATAACCATAAACTATCTAAATTTATAATAGTCTGTGGTTGTTTTTTCCTTCACACAGCTAATATCTCACTTTTCCGTATCAACTAGTCCCAATATTTTTCATTGGCCTGGTAATAAAATGTCAAAATTTTCGGCGCGCTCCGCGCGCAAATTTACTCAAATATAGGATAACTATTTTCGCGTGCAAGCGCCGAATACATGTGGTGTGCATAACTATCAAAAATTTTAATAGTCTGTGGTTGTTTTTCTCAACACACTAAAAATTTATTTTCCGTATGCATATAGTCCCAAATATTTTCATTGGCCTGGTAAAAACAGTCAAATTTTTGGCGCCTAGCCCCGCGCAAATGCCATATAGGATGAACTATTTTCGCGCAAGCCGCAAAATTTAAATTGTGTAATAGCTTATTGGTTTGTGTAGGGCCCTTGCGCTAGTTTTCAACATATTCCTGCATTCGTGTAGAATTGTCGTTGTCATTTTTCTTTTTTTTTTTGGGGGGGGGGCAAAAGCATAGAAAGTATCAAAATTTTCGCGCGCTCCGCGCGCAATTACAGTAATACATGTACATGTATTAGCGAATGTTTTTCTGCGAAGTGCGCCAAAAAAGTGAACATCGTATCAAGTTTGTAGTGCACCGTAACTGTTTTTAAAAACATATTCCAACTGTCACTTTCCCATTTTTTTTGGGGGAGGAGGGGGGGCATATATTTCCCCAATATTTATATTAGGCGTGTAATGGATCATAATTTTCGGCAGAGCTCTCGCGCGGCCAAATTATTACAAGTAGGCTACGAGCAAAGCGCGCGCAAAAATTTTTGGTTTGAGCGCTTACGCTAGTATTTTAAACATAATTTTTCAATTGGTCAGTTTTGGGGGAGGGGGACAAAACAATATGATCCCCAAATTTTCATTGGCACGTAGTAAAATGTCAAAATTTCCGGCGCCCAAGTCCGCTGCAAAAATAACAATGTACATTCTGGGCAATGCAAATGGATAATTGCTTTACGTTTATTGGGTTTGTACTGCTTCCTACTTTTTACAAATTCTTGCCATACTGTTGTAAGAATTTCAATTGTCATTTTGTTAGGGGGGGGGGGGGGGCAAAAAGCAGAAGTATCAAAATTTCGGCGCGCTGGCCCGCCCGCAAATTGCAGTAATAAAATATACGCTCGAATAATTTTTCACAAAGCCACTCACTGAATATAATGCTGCACAGGCGGTGATCTCTTCCCTTCGCCCCCGACCCCCAAAAAAAAGTTTTAGCGTTAAAAATATTATTAAAATAAGACTGAATACTCTAACAAACACTTGAATATTGATAGAAATCAGATAAAATACAAATTTAAAATATGTATTTACATGCCCGCAGAAACCCGTCCTTTCGATGCGTAATTTTCAAAAAAGTTCGGCCGGTAAGGAGAGAGATCCCCCTTCCACATATGTCTCCTGCAAGAAACAATTACAGTATTTTCATAAATTGTCTGTACATGTTTGAAAACCTGACTACAATCCCTAACAAAATTTCAATAAAAATTTAAACCTTTAAAAATATGTATTTACCCATGTCTTTACTAACGCCTATAACTTTTTTTTCTCAAAGTTCCCTACCTGAGGAAGGCCGATATCCCCCTTCACAACACTTCCCGCTCGGTTGATTCGCGCCGCCTTTCAGTATGACTAGCCTAATCCCTACACTCCTTAAAAATGTTGGGGGTCAAAACAACTGTCGCACAACAGCAATCTGGTTAAACTTTACCAATTCTGGGTGGTTTTCAACCCAATAGATGTGGCTTGGGTGAGAAATACCCAGTAATGGTTTAAATACGCCAGAGTTGGATACATATTTCAACCTGTCCCAATGTTGATTATGTCCCTAAACATTTTAAATGTAATCTTGGCTAAACCATATGACGCAGTGAAAAAATTTATTTTACTATGCCTAGAATCCCGCTTTCGATGCGTATTTGAAAAAGTTCCTGCCGTCCGAGGGAGTATCCCCTCCACACCTCCCCGCTCAATTGATTCGCTCGCCTCGCAAGTATGACTACCCGCCTATCCATAATCTTGTTTAAAAATACCAGTGAAATAGTATTTACTATGGCCTGGAACACGTCTTTTCTATGCATACTTCAAAAAGTTCCGTGGTGAGGGGGTATCACCGCTCCCTCGGCAAGAATGACGACTTAATTTACAGTTTTCATATATTTCCTGTATATCTCTTTTGAAAACCTGTCCAATTCCTAATAATCTTTTTAAAGTATACGTTAAAATATATATCACCACGCATAGAGTCATCTTTTTTTGTTGCGTAATTTTCAAAAGTTTTCCTACCGTGGGAGGGGTATCCAACTCTCACTGGCCCCACCGCCATCGGCCCACCCCTCGCCTCTTCAAAATGGCTGCTAAGTGACGCCCCTGGCTATGAACTTTAGGGGGCTCTTAACCTCTTGATACCCCGACAAGACTATCATTATGTTTTAAAATTAGCTGCTTACCATAAAGTGCAAGTGCTCATCTAATTGGAAAATAAAGCAGTTTTTATAATTTAATATTGAACTGTCCATTTACAAAAAAAATGTGTCATCAGAGTGTCAAAATAGGCTCCTAGAACCGCACCGCCCGTTTGCCCGCGGACCCTAACCATGGGGCCTAACGGCCGGCGCGCTGACCCACCACAATAATGCAATAGTCCCAGGTGCCCGCATAATTATGTGATGTCCCCCCCCCCACCCCCCACATTTGAAAATGGATTTGCGCCCCATGGCTACGCAGGGGCGTCCATCTTATGTTTGGATTGAAGGGGGGAACAAAAGCGAAAAAAATTGTCCGAAATTTTCGGGTGTTCTTGGTCGCGCCAAATTGTAATACAGAGATTTTTTTTCGCGCAAGCGCGCATAACATTGACAAATTTGTATGCTTTTTTAAACATATATTTATCATTATCGAATTTTTCAAGTTGTCTAAATTATTGGGGGTGCTGAGGGGGAAATCGATATGTTTGTCCCCAATATTTTCATTGAGGGGCGATCGCCCCCCCCCGCGACGCACGCGTTTGCCTGCTACAATATTCTATGCAGGAAATTTGGGACCTGCAGAAGTGCTCTAATTTGGAAGACGGAGCGGTTTTTAATTATTGTTGACTGCCCATTACAATAAAAAGAAAAAAAATGTGTCGGCAAGCGTCAAATAGGTTCCGTTAAACAGGTAAGAATTCGTCCAGCTTAGCGGGGCGCTCGCGCCCCTGACCCTGCCCGGGCGCTTTGCCCCGGGACGAACTCCAACCAGGGCCCAAGGCGGCGCCCTGGACCCACCCCAAATGAACGAGATATTCTCGGCTTCCAGAAATTGTGTCGCCCCCCCCCACGCACGCGAGTTTCAGAAATGGATTTGCGCCCGATGCTATCTTCATCAGACAGTGGTAAGCGAGGATAGGCTAAATCATTAAAGATGGTGGCCTTCTCTTCGCATCATTATAACGAATTGATTAAAAGACGCATTGACAGAAAATTAGTATGTTTGCATTAGACTGGCCATTTAGAATTGAGAACAGAATAAGAAATTATAACTCGATGAAGTCCTTTTGAAATATGGATGTATCTCGCTTTCCCATTATTTATGAAGATAAGAGGGCTTTCGTCTTTGTGTGTGTTGTCTATCTTTCTGAGACC
>JZLH01S0114229.1:790-10986 GCA_001188425.1 Eucidaris tribuloides | reverse complement strand
GTGATAAGATAAAGATCTTTGGAATTTTCATTGCTGGGTAATAAAATTTTACTCCGACTAGGAACCCACGTCTGAACATGGCTATAGTAAGCCAGTGTATGGGCAGAGTGAGGTAGAAAAAGTCAGAGAGTGAGAGTACTGGTTCTTTGTTTGACAGTAGAAAACGTCACATGGTCTGGAATCAAAGTTGATGGTGTTATTTGACTCTGTATGTTATGATGAGTATTTGTGGTTGTTTCTTTAGTGTTTCAAACTTACGTTTCAACTAAGGTTTTGAACATTCAAATAAAATGAAGTTAATGAACCCATGTTAGTCTATTTGGCATTACACCAAAGCAAATGTACTGGTCTTTCATTTGAATATACCATCAAAGTTCTAGTGTAATATGATACATAATTATGTAGGCCTATTATGTAATATGTAACAGTAGACATGTTACAAGGGGTTTCTTGGCATTTTCCTGAAATGTGAATATATGTTGCTTGAAGATACCATTACATGTTTTACTCCCACATACAAGACTCAAGACTGTATGTTTTTTTTTTTTTGTATACAAGATGTAAATATGAACAACAGCCAACCAGAACACCACGGATCCAGAAGGCCATTCAACAAATGGCTCATAAATTGCAACTCAACACAACTATCAATATCATTAGGCCTAAAAAAAAATTTGTTGTATTGCCGTAACCCGCCCGACCCTAAAAATATCCCCGACCCTACTTTTTTTTTATCTTTCTTTGTATTGCTATTGATAGTATCGATATCGCATATCGTGCTGACTTTGATCAAATTGAAAACCCGGAAGTGTTGCAGACGGGACAGTGATTTTCCTGCCGTATGCGCGCGTACCACGCACTTTGTGCGCTTCTAGCTGTGTTAACTACATGTAGCTAGCGATGATTGAGCTGTTTACCTCAACATGGCATCTTACACAGTAGGTCTAAATGTAACGGGCACACTTGGGCCAAAAATTATTTTCAGTGTCCTTCTCAACTTTGGCTTGAATGATATCATTGATGAACTATTGCAAGAAATAGCGGCTTCCGAATTGGCCAATTGTTCATAAAGTGAAAGCATTGGGCGCTGATGGTGGCCCATTTTAAAACAAAACAAAAACAACACCGCCCTACCGACCATATTTTTCAGTGAGCCGTTACTCCAATACAACAAATTTTTTTTAGGCCTTATCAATGAGGGAGATAAGATGAATTGTCATTTTCCAAAAAAGACCCTGTGTACATGGCTCATAAAAGACTTGAACTCCTATGGGAAAATGTTTAATATGGGACAATTTTGTATGTACAAATTGTACATAAACAATAAAAAGGATGAAATAGATTAAATGTTTTACTACAACAAATGAAAGGATGAATAAGGAAATATTGCACTCAAATGATAATTTTTGCCATTAGTTTCCACATACATTGAGTTCATACGTTTTCCTTCAAAACTGACATCTATTAATACTTTTTTGTTTCATTTATGATGCTGCCAGTTAATATCATACACCAGCCAATGTCTGTGAATCAATTTGTGTGAGATTCCCATAGACCAATGATATAGCTGAGGGACCAAATGCGTGGGAACAATATAAATGTAAGTCCACCTTGCCAAAAGTTTGACAATTTAAGCAGAAAATAAGAGAAACCTATTAATGATGGTTTGGCAAAAATCCATCAAAGAATAACATAGTTATCAATTTTTTAAGTTTTCATTTGTGACGTCACATGCAAGCAGCTCCCCCATTTGTCATGTAATATAAATTCCATGAAGGGCCATTTTCTCAGAAAATTGAAAATACATTCAGTATATAATTAGAAACATTGCTTTATAATTTCATACATGCTCCTCTGAAGAAAAACTCATTCAATTATCACGAATCATTCTAAAAAAAATGGCAATTTATGGAATTTATATTACATGATATATGGGGGAGCTGCGTGCATGTGATGCACAGAATTGAAACTTTCATAACTCTATAATTCATAACTCTGTTATTGTTTTGTGGATTTTCGGCAATCTTTCAATCATATGTTTCTCTCATTTTTCTGCTTTAGTAAAAGCAAGTTAAAGTTAGGGCGGACTTCCCCTTTAAATATGAAACATAAATATTGCGCGAGAACGGGCAAAAATGCGTGAGTCTTACGCTCAATGCGTGAGGGTTGGCAGCCCTGTATACAAGCATTTTGAACTGTGTATTCACACAAAATATACAGCAATGGAGGAAAGGTGTATATTTATCACCTTGACCTCAGAAAGTGGCAACAATGGCAAATACTGTGATCTTAGTTTAAACCAAAATCTTACATATTAACACCATTGATACCACCTGTCTCAAGTTACCCTAATTCCAAATACGCATTCAGATTTCCCACTCCCTTTTCTGTGCTCACGAAACGAAACTGGGGAGTTTACATACGCGAATATAACTTTCTAATCCACCTGACGACAACCAATAGAGGCAAGATGGATTGGGGCCCATTGTGGCTTGTGTACAAAAGACCCTCGGCCCAGCTTGAACTTTTTGCTCTTTTTTTTCTCCATTTTGCTAACGGCCTTGCATTATTATTAGGAGCTTTAGCCCGAGCCTTGGCAAGACATACTTGGTGTGTGTGGAGGTATGCCTTTTTGCTTTTATTCATCTCCCATTTATTTCGACCGAACCACTTGCTTTTCAAGCCATCTGTGGTTACTGTGCCCGGTTCTCAAAGCCTGCTTTGTGTGTATTCCAAATACACATTGACTGACTGTCAGCGGCATAGCCAGTATTGTTTGGTTGGGGAGGGGGAGGGGCAGAGTTGAGGGAGTTGCTCTGCTGGCAAATGAAAGACAGTTCGAGAGTCTCCTACCCCATCTCCCCCCCCCCCACATACACACACACACACACACACACACACACACACACACACACACACACACACACACACACACACACACACACACACACACACACACACACACACACACACACACAACGAACGAAAGGAAGAGTGATGTACTATTCCTTTTTTCTATTTTCGTTTTTTTTTTAACCATTTTATGGGGGCTTCTTGCCCCCTTACCTCCTGGCTACATGCCAGCTGATCCCCTCTCTCCCTTTCTCTCTGTCCCAATCTCATTATGCTGTGTTGATATGCATGCTAGCACAGATGTGCACACACACAACATTGGGGTGTGTGTGCAGTGGGCAAACCAGATCCTGAGAGAGAGAAAAAATGTGTGCACACATGTGCCTTTGTGTGGTGTGTTGGGTGAGTGTGTGAGTGTGTTTGCTAACGGCATGCAAGAAGGCCAAGTCTATGGAGGTACTGTGATGTAAATAAGATAGAATCTCATGCATAATTCATGTGAAAAGACTTGGCTTGATTAGGGGGGAGTGTTCCACCATTTGGATCCCAGGTTCAATGGACGTACATGTACATTAATTTGTGCAAAATTAGTCTTTTTTTGTGCTAATAAATGGTAAGCGACATACCGATATTCATACCTGATGCACCAGGTGCTACACCAGGGTTCCATTGTACCTCGCTATACCATGTTGTGTAGCACCCTCTTGTCTCCATAAAAAGTATTTTTCTCAGTGATGACACTGAGGCTGGGCCAATCCACAACAGAAAGACATAAACTGACGAATAGTGGAGTGAAAATGAGGCTGAAGTTATTATTTGTACACCTTTTACTGTTGTGCAAAATTATAGGAAACATTTTGCACACAAAGAGTTTTGAAACATTGAGAAACGCACTACAAACATAATTTTTTTTTACACACTTTTTGTTCCTGTCACAAGTTTGGAGGACCTGGAAAAAAGTACAAGAAAATGGTATATGCGTTGGCATGTATTGTTCATGTGTGCGCACAGTGCATAAAGGACTGTGTGGAAGGTATGTTTGTATGGGTCCCCACTTTGTGTGAGCACACAGCATGCATGATATTGCAGTGAATTAGATCCCAATTTAAAATATATTTTGTTGAATTTTGCAAGTCACTCAAATTTAAAGCTGTTAAATGCAGGTGACAAGTGGACTTACCAGTAACACAAATTAGAGTATGCATGAATATGTGTCAGTATCAGTGAGTATGAAAATTACAGAAAAAACTTTAAATTTTATAGTAAGTGTATACATAAGTTGGTAGGAGTTATTCTGTCATTTACCAGCTGTTTTTGCATAATTGCCCAGTCTGAACATTGCAATACTTGTACCCTGTTGCTAGCAGCTAATCATTTTAAAAACCACATTATAATATTGCATGAAAATGGGAATATGAGGTAATTGTGGTATTAGTAGTGCCAGTTGATAACATGAGTTTGCCATGCACTGCTTGATAGTAGTAATTTAAGCAAAATCATAGATATATGCCTGCACTAACCGCCCTCATATTGGCCAGATTTATTACCAATACTATACTTATTAGATGAGCATATGGGAACATTGATATTATACTTGTTGATACCCAGTTTTATATTAAATTGTGGTTCTTCTGCCACTCTTATTTATTCTCATTTTGTATACTTCATCCACGTTAATATTTCAATTACTCACCACTGTGTAAAAGTGTTCACTCATATTCAAATTAACTCTTAACATGCCAGAGGATTTGAACCTCTATGGACTTTATGTGTATTATTTGGTGCAGATCTGTGACTTTGGCACGTTAAAAGATAATTTACTGTTAAAAAATAAATAAAAGTGAAAATCCCCAACAATTTTACAATGACCATCAGCATGTCAGATATTCAAGATATAAAGCACTTTGTAGGAAAATGTATACTGACTATACAGAATTGTTGAATGGATGTTTAGTATTCATTTTGTAACAACTAACATCATGGTTAGAAATTTACGTTTTATTTGACATTTTAGAAATATTGGGAATAAATTTAGTATTCCTATAATATTGGAAATATGTTCATTTTTTGGTTTGAATCAGAACGTAGTAACTTATATGTAACTGTTGTGTTGAAATTTCTGTTTGATTTTCCTTCATAACATTAATTGTCTCTAATTGTTTCATGATGCAATATTTTTTTTTAAATTTATTCAGATTGTCCTCTTTTAAATTGGGTGTAAGGTACTCAAATAGGGTTTTGGCAATGTTAAAACAATACAACCATTGTCAACCACTCACCTGATTTTTCTTGTGAACCAAGATAATCATGCAATTTTTCTGAGTATATACCTGCACCTCAAATAAAATAGTACTGAAATAGGATGGTTTTTGAAACAATATAGGATATATTTTCATTGTGCAGTAAAGGGGAAAAGTGATTTTGCATCACGTGAGCAAAGCACTGGCAAAATATGTTGACTAAAAAATCCAACCCTGCAGAAAAACTATTCAAAAATACTCTGCCTCATCTGCCAGTATTATCCTAACAATTCCTAATATTCTTTCCCTCATAATTCCTTGGAACATTTAAAAATCCATGGCTGTCCCTAATACCCCATTGTACATGTAAGAATAAATTGGGTTTGTGCTGCACAGTTTGTGAGGAAAACTGAAAGAGTACATGCTATAAGTAGGAACAGAGCCACTGAGCAAAAGATTAGGAATAATTGGACAGTTGGCAGCATTGTTACTGTGGCCCTCCGCAAGGTTCTGACCTGTTCGGCTTATGCCTCACCAAACAAATAACAACAAGGCCTCCCTCTCAAGGGCTGAAGTGGTAAATCTTTTTCCCCGAGTCCTGTGCAGCGATTCGTTGAGAAGGAGAGAGAAAATGAGGGCTGCATTGCATGGGAGGGCAAAATAAAAAGGGAGATTTTTTTCTCTTTTGACTGGCCCGTGGTCGAGGGGGTATTATAGCCTAGCGTCACGGTCAGCCGCATGAGTGAATTGCAGCGAGATTGTTGGCTGAAAACAGCAGCGCAGAGGACGGAGAGGGAGAGAGGAAAAAAAAACCCTGATGTATTCTGCTACTGCTTGTACTACTGTGTGTATTGAGGCAGGGAAAGATAGCTGAAAGCAGCTGTATTGATTCCCACACGACTACCCACATAACAACACGGCTCATCCGTGCATCGTCGTGACCGTGTCTCGAAGCCAGAGCGAAATCGTGAAACAGAAGTATGCTGATATGATTGTGTGTACATTTTAACATAATACCCGGAGTTCTCTGATTTCCAGAGGGGAGCCTGTGTATCTTGCCCAGGCATTGTTATTGTGGAAGGACTGCTTTATCAATTGTCAACATTGCCTATGTCGCCGCCACGAGGTGAGTGTGTGCGGGCAGAGATATATCGTCAGTGTGTGGCTATGCCAGTGGTATATAAGGGGTATTGTGTTTACAGGATATATTGTTTAGGGCATCTGGCAATGCAGGCACATGCTACTGGCTCACGATCTATTGTTTACATCGCAGTGGTGCGTGCATGCATGCAGCGCATTATAAGCTGGGTAGCTTAGTCGTAAGCATATTGATGGTATTGCGATTGTGTGTGTGAGTGCATGTGTGTTTGTGAGTGTGTGGTGTGTGTGTGCGTGTTTTATTGTGTGGTGGGATTCCTATTTATCTGACTCACAGGCAAATATGCATCATTCATACCAATGGGTGTGATGGTTATGTGTGGGGGTTGTTATCAAGGGTGGTTACCTCACTACTTTCCACGAAACCGGGTGACTGTGCTTATATCATTCTCCCGAATTACAAGTAATTAGATTTTTTTTTCAGTCTGAAGAATATATTTTTGGGGAGGGAAGCAGGAAAGGGGACAGGGAGTAGCTAGTAGGTCCATGATGAGACAAAGGTGCTTTCTGGTTGATAAGAGGAACAGGAAGTTATTGGTGTACAGTTGACTGACCATGGACCCCTGGCCAAGGTCAGTTTGTTTTCAAACAAATAAGGCCCTGGTTACACCGACATAACCGTTCTGAGAACGGTCTCAGAACGCTTCCATTAATCATCTCGGAACGGGTTTGGACCTTCACTGGTGTGGTTACACCGCCGTCAGACGACCCGTCTCATGTTCAGTAGAGCAGCGGGTTACCACTGGCAACGATTTAACCACGCCCCTTCTGTGGTCAATGTCTATCCGTACTTCCGGCCGATGCGGTTAGCGTGTATACTTACGTTTTGTAACTTCCTGTGCTGGACCGGTTTCGGAACGCTTGTGTGGTTACACCGCGTTCGAAACGGTCTGAGAACGGTCTCAGACTACCTCTGGAGGTGGTCCGACAAAAACGCTTTCGGAACGCTTTTGGACCACTTTTGGGTCGATTGTTGTGGTTACACCGCGAGTGAACCGTTCTGAGACCGTTCTCAGAACGCTTTTGACTTTCGGTGTAACCGGGGTCTAAGTCTTTTTCCTATCTAGTTTCTTGAGAGTTTAGTTGATTTAGTTTAGAGCTGTATTATTTCGGTCAACTTATTTCCAAAACTGGTTAACCTTACCATGAAATCCAGCTGGTTTTCGATTAACCTAAACTTAATCTTTGAAAATCTTTTTTTGAAGAAAACATATTGTCATTCCTTGACAGTAGGCATGCATGGGTGTCCAGTGTGATGAGAAGTAATTTGTTTAAAACTATTGTTACTGATGAAATTTTGGATAACAGTGGCATATACTTAAATTCATACCAATGTCTCTTACTAATCTTAAGAATAAAGTGGGTCATGTTTTTGAAGCAAAATGTACATAAAACAGTTCAATTTGCATGCTTCGGGTGGTTAGTGGTGCATTTAACCTTTTTTGAATGTAGTTGTTCTTGGTCAATGCTCTCTTCAGTGACATTATGCAGGGCAAACTTTAATTTATTTTCCAACAAATATAGGTTGATTTGTACATTCGATCTCTAGATTCATGTACTAAGATATCAGAATTGATTTAAGAATATAATCCATTTGTTTGAGATAGAAGTTTCTCTATCAAATCTTTGCTTGTAAATTTGTATCAATAGACCAACACAAAAACGAAACACTAAAGCAGATACTAATAACGCACCAATCTGATACTCTAAAATCAAAACAAAAAATGTGGATTTATGCAATTATGGGACAGTGATTTTCCGTTCACAGAATAAGCGGTTTTCCGTTCAAAAAGCTGGAATTCGCATTTCAAATTGTCTGAAAAACGGAATTCGTTTTGCCATAGAACTTTGTATACATGAATAAAAGATGACAATTCCATTTCATAAAACTTGTAACAAGTATTTCTGCGCGTTTCTGTGTTTTGTGTCAACTTTTTGCTAATTTTTTTGTTCTGAGTTTTCGTGTTTTTTCCTTTTACAAAAGTAAGATAATTTGGAGAAAAAGAGGTTTTCCGTGATTTTCGTTGAAAAATCATTTTCGTCGTTCAAGTTTGTGATTTCCGAAATTCCGTGCCGTTCCATTTCGCGAAAAATGCACTGCTCGGCCGCTACCAATGTAAACTAATACACACAACAAGCCACATCCGCACGTAACAGAACATTACGCATCTGTACATATACACTCCACTCACACGAAACTTGAACACACATGCATATCACATACTAACGATTTCACGATACATGAAACTACACATAGCAAGTAAGTAACAGCAAATTAACAGCACACTACGACACACACACACACACACACGCACACAACATTACCACACACACATATACACAGTACTACTTAGCACAGATACAGTATGCTTCTCAGCTACACAAACTAGACGTAAACACACAGAATGCGATTTACGCGACTTATCTAAACAATCATAGTCATAAGTCTCCAAACAGTAACCAACACACACACTACATACATAACTTCATAGCTATACAGAAACATAAACACACCAGAGACACACAAACACACATAACACCACATTCACACACATACAACATACGCCCCACCACGACGCACACACACACACACACACACAACACACCACCACACATTGTCACACCAACACACACACACAACACACACTACACACACGATACGTTGTAACGGGCCGCCAAACGGGGAGAGTAAAAAAACAAACAAACACTACTCCGTATATACAATATGCATTGAGGACACACACTCGCATGTGAACATGCAAATCGGGTACGTTTTGTGTATGTGTATGATATTCACGCGTAACCGGGGACGTTGGGGTGCACACAAATTTTGGGCGCATTTTCTAAGGCACTTTAGTTGCCATCTCGTTTGATTTCTGGCCAATTTGAGGGTTGGGGGGGTGGGGGACCGTCCGGTTTTCCGAACATCCTCCAATCTGAATGTGGAGTGTGCATACTTAGCGTCCCTAAGTTGATAGCGATTAGCACTCAGCACACTACAGCACACACACACACACAGACACCCAGCACATGATATACACAGCAAACAGTCAGCACTGATGTGCACAACATGCTTCTTGTCAGCACACCACACAGTCAACAGGCCACAGACTCTTCACACAACGAACCAACACCAGCACACACACACACACACATCTTCCACAGCACACACACCCACAAAATTCACAACACAACACCAGCCAGCACCACACACACACCACACACACACACAACAACCACACACACCCACAGCACACTCATGACCACCCACCACACCACACACACACAGCCACACAACCACACACACAACGTATACTACTACATCACAGCACACGCACGTCTCCCAAACAACACACACATACACTGAATACATTACACTGAGGGGTAGAAGAGTGTAGGTTGACCTCAGCACAACCTCGTTCCCTCCATGCCCTGAACACAGAGAGGAAGAATCAGAATTGTTTGGGGCTGCATTTCGCTTTTATTTTGCTGGCCTTGTAATCTAAATGGGGACAGTTAGGGCAGCCAAGCAGACGCAGGAAAACACAAGTATGGATGGCATAGTGTGGTAGGTACATGTATGTGTTTACAGCTGACAATGCACACTCCAGCAAAACAACATTATTATGTCTAGCTTTATACCCATCCTGCCTATCCCCCCCCCCCCCCAATCAACAAAAGAACAGCTAACACAAAAATGCACAGTGGAGACAAATTTGGTTACAATACCATGTGAAAGTACTAGTTATCTGGGCCCAAAGAGATAAGGAGTTTTTTATGGAGGGGGGTGGGGGGTTTAAAACCACTAATGGGATAATGAAATATGAATTAATACAGGACTGTCTAGATCAGGTGTTTTTCAGGTAGGCACAGAATATTTCTATGCCTCCGCAACGAAGTTGCCGGAGGCATGTTTTCGGGTTGTCCGTCCGTTACCGGATCTCG
>JZLH01S0114226.1:0-10694 GCA_001188425.1 Eucidaris tribuloides | reverse complement strand
GATGTCATGCAACTGCATGCATCACTTGCTACTCGTAAGTACACCACATACACTAGATCACAAGAATTTACCATTGCCTCGTCACCGAATCGCAGCTGCTCTGTGGTTAGAGAGGAAGTCTGTCATAATCTGAAGATCTTGCGTTCGTAATCTTGCTGCGAGCCATATAAACTATTTTTATCATTCTTTTTATGAAGATTGGTAGATGAGGTTTATTCCGTCAAACAAAAACTGTAGAAAATAAAAGTCTGCTAGCTGAACTGCAGACATCATGTAATGAAGGAAGAAGTCCTCGATCATAAGGACAATCCCTCATTGATAGAAGTAAGGCCTGACCCATTCGGTGATTTCAGTGTTGTCTTAGTCCTCCTGTAAAATATTTTACCGACCGGTATTGCATGGGGTTTCACGAGGAAAAATTTGATCACTTATCAATTTTTTTATTTTAGCGGGGGCTATTTTGTTGACATATTGGGATCGGTGCTAAATTGCACTCAGCCCAGTGTATTTCCTACTGCTATATTAATACACATCCATTACACATAATACCTTAAACAGGAGTATTTGGCCTCTAGGATACTTCACCTTGCCCTTACACAAGCATGTGGTCCAGCGACGCTAGCCACGAATGGACCCCTTCCTCATCTGATAATTGGCTCATGTACGTGCAATGGTTAAGGTATTATCACCTGGCGATCGATATGGAACGGATGCATAAGAATATGACTAATTCTTCATGTCATAAAACCGATGATAAGGCATCTCTGCATCGATAGCATTGTTAACTTCCCTGGTTAATGATAACACATGAACTGGTAAAGATTAAACTATAATTCAGGCAATTTCAGATAGAAACAGTCGATAATTTTTGCAAAGGTACTCAAACTTTATCCTTTACCTTATAACCCGTCTGCGCTTACCGGAATCTGGCTGGGTAACGGCACCAATCATACAAAAAGTCCTTTTAATTGGACAGTATGCATTAATCTTATAGTCAACGTTTGTTAGTGACAATACAGAACTCTTGTCTCTGAATGAGGTAAATTAATTTGTTACTCTCTTTTAACAAGCTAACTCCACCAAGCAGAGTACAAATCACATGTTTTTTTTTCAGTTGTCCGTAAGCATAATACTTGGCAAAGTTACAAATTCTTATTCACATGAAGAATTTAGCGTTAAATCAATAATGACAAATCAACCTGCCACCAAGACTTACTGATACTTACTCCTCTCTTCGTAAATTTTAATAGCTTTATAGTTTATTTCCAATTAAAAATTTGTAATAATTTCACTTAATTGTTCATTTTTTTAATAGCGGATCAACAAAGTATCATTACAAATGTACTTTCATTCATTTTTTTCAATTACAAGATTATAGGTTCAGTTTTGTGTTGTATTTACAAGATTAGTACCCTAATGTTTGACATTATTTCTTAGACAATATACTATAAAATAAATATGAATGAAATAAATGTGTTTGGTACTATGACAATCAATACTGATCAGACTGTTACGTTTCTGCACCTGTCTGAATTAATAAATACATTCTTTCCCTCTCACTGATTCCTCTATCTGCGACTTGTTTTGGTTTCTGATTAAAATAGATACGTTTACCTATACAATGATAACAAATTTTTTTTGACCACTGTAATAATAAATAAGTATCTGCACAGTTTAATTATTTTTTACAAATGAATATCGTAAGAAAACATAATAACACCTATTACGTATAATTCAAAATTTAACAAATTTGTGACTCAACGAATTCTGTCGTTACCCAATTGACAATGCTAACAGCTCATAGGAGCTAAGTGGATATTCAATTTGAAGTCTATTCAGAGTGGGCTATGCTATTCTCCTTGTTGATGTATCCCACAGTGTTAGCTAAAGTCTCAACTGTATATGGGATCAACATCTTAACTAAACCTTAATTTTTCAGAAAGTAATTAGAGCAGACTGCGGGTGGGTAAACTCAAGTAAATAATCGAGTCAATGTAAAACCGCAGTTCATAACAGGACTTTGGTAATTACGGGCAAATTTGTGTGTAATTATAACACCCATTTTTACGGATTTTGAAGAGTTATAGGCCTTATTGTGAGTATATTGATTAAACTTTATCTTAAAATTGTCCTTCAGTGATTTCACTGCAGAGTTTGTAACGTATCACCTCCGTGTCAACCATGCTAGGGAGTCTGTGGACTGCTGCTATCATCATAGCAATCGTAATGATGATGTACCGCTTGATGTTTAATTTCGTTGCTGGCCAGTTTGACTAGAGACAAGCATGCCTTTTCTCTCAGCTGATGATTTCCTGGAAAGATTTAATCGAACCGTAAGGATGCACCCCCAGATCTTCACAAGAACGCACACCATACCCACTTTTGCCCCAAAGTTCTTGACTGCCCGCGTATTAGTACCGACCTGAGTACCCGACTGCTTATGTAACCACCCCAACCCATTTCAGGACGTCAACCCGCAAGTTGGAGTAGGCCAGTGTGATGTAAATGTATAATACTGCACAACGATGTTGCCAAGGACGGCGGAGAGGAAATGCATCTTTTCTCTAGTAACTCTACTTTCTAACCTTACAAAGTATACTTATACTCTAGCTTTCGCATTAGTACTAACCAACCCGTGTCTCAGCAATACGACCAATAGTACTCAAGTGATACACAAAATGCATATTGCACTACTCAGACAACATGGTTAAACATGTAATCTGTTCGAAATACTAAAAATCCTCGTCCATATAGTTAGATTACTAGGTATTTGTGCAGCATATAAAAACTAACCGGCAGACGCCCTATTCAGTTTACTTTATAAAAGACACGAAACCTCTATTATGCTCTATCTGCGCCGTACCATTTCTCCTCCTTAATCATAAAGAGCGATATGCAAGTATATGCATTCATAATTCAAGACACCATGGGTCTATGCATGCTGCGAGGATATATGCCATTAGACTTTCGGCTCACCTATCACGAACACACAAACAAGAGTCTTTAATCATCCTAGAGCGACCGGACTCATATTCTCAATTGTGTTTTGACTTGTGATCGGGTAGTAGACTAATTCGTGACTACCGCGAGCACTTATGTGCAACACAGTGAAAACTCCCAAAGGCCATAAAGACAGTTCACTGAACTCCGCAAACAAGGAGCAAGCAATGACTGAAACATTATAAGCTGTATTAATGTTAATTATTTAACTAAGGTGTGTATAATATGCGTTCCCTCCTGTCGTGCGTTTTCATATAACCAGCATAATCTCGAGTTAATGGACTGCTTGTAACCACTCTCCCTAGTGGCTGAGATTAACTATTGCAATTGCCTAGACTGTACAATGTGAAAGATTGAGACGTGGACGACTTTTTTCGTCAGTAGCCGCTTACGATCCCCAAATGTAGAAATGCGTATGATCTGATAACCTCTATAAGCCATCAAAGTTAAGGCGATCCACAGAAATTGCCTTTACGAATTTTTTTTTTATGTACAAAATGCTGATATTTCCCATTCTCACTGTTTTTTGGTATAGTTAAGAGAACTTATACATGTATTATACACAAAAGAGCGCTTACTTTTATTTTATTTGACCGTTAAAAACTCTAAAAATAGGTAGGCAAAAAACAAACAAAACATATCTTGGGCTATGGCGTACGTGGAGATTAATTTGGTCGTTGGTTGGTTAGCGCACTCCTTTATTCCATATTACTGACGTTGTACCGCCCCTTATGACATTAAAAACCCCTAGAACTTAATTAGAGATATCCGGACTTCTCCCGACCACCAACATAGGAGACTGGAGGACAGCAG
The DNA here is from genome assembly GCA_001188425.1 of Eucidaris tribuloides. Lineage (NCBI taxonomy): Eukaryota > Metazoa > Echinodermata > Echinoidea > Cidaroida > Cidaridae > Eucidaris > Eucidaris tribuloides. Next base: position 6,881 of record JZLH01S0114226.1, on the reverse strand, counting down.
CCCCCCTTTCATAAATCCAGTATCAACCCCTCTTACATTATAATTTGAATGATTAATTCTGGACATTATTCAAACAATGGTGTTTGGAATTTCTTACTTCAACGTTTATTACGCTATAACTGGACACTTGTTTCTAAATAAGATGTTAATGCAATTAATTAACTGAATACTGTATCTTATAATATGACGGACAAAATTGGTTGTAATTATGGATGTTGATTAAATGAATAAACACACATATTGAAAAAAAATAGAGCAGAATTCTTATTACAGACGATTGGATCAGGTGTATCGCTTTGTAAGACTGATAAGGTACAAGAGTTGAAAGATGTAGGTAGACCCTAGAGGCCGGGCCTGAGTAGTTTATAATTCTTTGCTAATTGGCGAGGGTGAGATTTAGTACAATCTTGTTCTTAACCCTGCCCTTTGATCTGAGTTGCTCACGAATTTTAATTAACGACATTTAGAGAAAGATATTCTACTCGACACTACTCTAACTCTTCCATAAATTCTAGTATGTGAATCTCTGATCTAGTTGCGAATTGCATATTGACGTTCAACTTTTCACACCTACCCCGATTGCAAATCTGCATTTCCTCCTTTTTTGTAGTTAGACTTACTGCTGCAGGCTCAGACCGCGTAACGCGCGTACACAACAACACACACAACACACAACCACACCCACACCCAACCACACATCTTTCGAAACAAGCAACAACACACACACATGAACTCTACAGCAACATCACACACACACAGTCAAGCACGACATCACACACTCTACATAGAACAACACCTCAAATCTCACACTTATGACACACCAGATGACTAATACACACATACACCACTCACGGAACAGTACAGGCACTAACTATACACACCACATAAATCATCTACAACAATCACTGACTACACTCAAAACACAACAACACTAAAAACACAGCACACATACAGACACACACGGCCACATCTTTCAAACAAACACACACACACAATACACATGCAGCTACATCGATCACACAAACACACCACACACACAACAATAACACATGCGCCTAGCCATCACAACACACACACAACACCACAACACCAGACACAACAACCCTAACACACAGTGGAATATGCTCTATGCACAAAATTTCCTTTTTTCCGTGACCCTTATTGGAACTATTATCATACTTTTTCCAAGTTGTAGACAGTGTGAATGTACTGCTATCGATGATGTTACTCGAAGCATTTGGGAAGCCGGCAGGCACAACCCATTTTTAGTGTGGCGAACATAGCAAGCGTTTTCCGCTGATGCTTTGCTACCTAAGATTATTTCGGAGTTACATTCGCAATTATGGTATTCATACAACACCCCTTGAATGAATCGTTTGTGATTGCTGCCGACAAAACAACAATTTTCTCACCGTACACCTTTTAGGATATTGCCCTCCCGCCCTTATTTCTTACTTATTGTCCCTTCCTGTCTCTTCTTTTGTATGCTTATTGTAATGCATGTGACGAATATCCAACTCAGTGTCTTCTTTACATGTAATTAAAATACAATATAATCTAATACATTGGTTTCACTTGCCTTTGTCTATTCTGCCTATTAGCCTCTGCCGCCTGTTGTACTTTCTTGCAGGTTATACACGACTACTTCCCTGATTTATTTTCTAGTAAAAAGGATCGATTAAATGCACGAATTAATATACATACTTTTACCGTATGATCGAAACTTATACAAAAGAGCAGCTTTGCTTCTTACTATCACGTATTTACACCTAGAGTCCTCATCTTTACTTCTTCTCCTTCCTACCGCTTACTACTCCCATTTATTGTTCCCTTCCTCCTCCTCCTCCTCCTCCCCTCTTTCCCCTTCTCCTTTCCTCTCCTCTTCTTCTTCATTTCCTTCTCCCCCTTTTCTGCTTCTTCCCATAATTTTTTCGCGTCGCAATTATCCTGGTCGACCTACTCCTCTGCCTGCGTCTACGATGGTCGTCCTTACACTTGGGCCATGAATCATTATTGGTTCTAGTTTGTCCTTATCTTCAACACTCTTTTCTCCTGTGTTGTCACCATCTTCTTAGTGATTCATTGACATTGCCTCTTCAGATTACTATTGTCCAATTACAATCAAGCTTCTTCTTGCTCCTATCCGTCATCCTCCATTGACTATGTTATTCTAGTTAGTTACTGCTTCTATATTCTAATACTTTTCCCTTTCAGTTTACATCTGTTTCCATTCTCCACCTATCGTTGAACTGTCCATCTTCTCTTTTCTTGTCTTCTGTGCTCTTCTCTTCTTCTCGTTTTATTTTCGTCTGGTACTATCTATGACATATACGAGCACAGGCAGTTCAGATATGAATATTCATGACAGCTGCAGGATTAATGCCTATATAGTGCTACCCACAAAATCGCCCTCAGTTTTCCTCATAAGGTTCAATGTATAACATACTGAGTTACTGACATCTCTATATCAGGCTTGAAAATAGAACCCCCCCCCCAAAAAAAAAAAAAAAACAAACAAACAAAAAACAAAAAAAAACAAAAAAAAAACAAATAATAATAATAATAATAAAAAAATAAAATAAATAAATAAATAAATAAAAATAAATAAATAAATAAAACTTTATTTCCTGCCCTGTTATATAGGAAAGCGAACTGGGAATATTAGTTGCCTGTTCTATGGAAATCAACATGTTAACATGTTACTCATTTATTTAATGTTTAGTTATAAGATTTGTATTTAAGTAAAAAGTAAAAATTATCCCCAAATATGTTTTAGAAATTAAAATTCTAATTCATTTCATGACAAAATTTACATATAGTTGTTACTGATTGAGACACCAAACATGTAATGAATATTGTTTGAAGTGGTGTTCCATTAAACAGTCAGCTAACATTTCAGAGTAAGTCAGGGACAAAGTTAGTCTCCTTTCGAGAAAACCAGCCAAAGTAATTACCTACAAGCAATATGTGGAAAATTAATTTCCACTATTTACAGATACAATACGGTAATAGAAGCCAACTCCAAAGTATGAAAACACATACAACCATGGCAATAACAGTTCAAATATCAAGCATGTTGTTCATTTAGCAATTAAAAGGTGAAAGCAAGTAGAGTCTAATGTATGACAGTTACATTATAAGTACTGCTACCTAAAAATCTTCAAGATTACATAGTTTGGTGAGAATAATTATATGGGGGATAGAGATATTTATCACAAATAGATTAAAACACAAATTAAACATGAAATGATGTTGATGTTGATGAAGACATTTCATCGTATTTGTCTCACCCAACAGAGGTGAAGGCGAGACTAAGGGATCTTTTATGACACATAACTTGACTACTGTTGGTCCAATGGCAATCAAACTTGAGAAATAGATGTATTAGGGGTACTGTCATGTTGTGGTGCTGTCGGAGGTCACATGGTGAGGTCAAAGGTCAATTGAGGTCAAACATTAAAGTTTATGTGCAAGACTTTTTTTGTGACATCGTGACATCAAACATGGGTTAGAGATGTCCTTGTGGAAACCATGGTGTTATTATGTAGTCATGGGTGGGCGAGACACAATCTTTCTATTGCCTTGTTTTCTTGTGAAATGATAATTCAAACTCAAATAATTAATGGGCTGTAAAAAAAAATAATTGTTAAACTGTTTACTCCTGGGCCTGTGCATTATTTTTTTTATTTCATATCCCACAATAAACAGTGCATTGTAAAAAGGTGCACTCATGCGTTCATGAGTGACCCTGTACTTGACAAAAATATGATGAATTGTCAGTACTACGGGAAAGGTGTGAAAAGATAAGAGAACGTGAAATATATTGTTCTCATACAATTGAATAGGCATTATTTCTTTTGTTCATACGGACCATCGACATGCGGACCTATGGTAGCAAGTCAGCGGTGGTGAGAGTAGTCGGCCGTAGCGAGTGAAGGGTTAAAGCAACAAGCTGGAGGCAGGATTTTTTTTTGTAACAAACAGGGTTTACTGAACTGTATAGTGTTTCAAAAGCAAGAAGCAACTGGGCAATTCCACGGTTACTCATGTTACATTTGAAGGCATTTTGATTCACTTGTTGATCTCTTGCATTATTATTAATGGTAGATAGCTTAAAGTATTTATACCATCACAAAGCATACATGTTGCTTCTAATTTGTACAAAATAAAAATTTGAAAAATTAAATTGAACTGTATGAAAATCATTGAAATGTCGCGGTTACTCACGTTACAGAATTTGGACATGCATAAAATGTAAAGAGGACTTAATTGAAAATTTCCTCATGTGGAGCTCTCATTCAAAAAAGTTTTACCCTTATCAAAGCACTCTGACAGAGAGTCACAAACTGACTATCATGGGCAATTCCGTGATTAGTTACGTTACACTTTATGACAAACTTGCTCAACATTTGGCTCTTACATGAAAATACTTATCATATAATTTGTCTGTTTTGGTACTGTCAATTCTCTAGACTGGCACGTACTTCACAACATCAAGCCAATCATGTGAGACATGTTCAGTGGGTATTTAACAAGAACTTTAATATGGTTAGTTACGTTACGAAAAGAGGACATGGAAAAAAATGACAAGTCTTTGTCCTCAAAGTTTCCTCAACCTGTTTTCAACTGACACAAATTGTGGTATTCGGGCTATTCTCTGACATCTTGCTAAGTCATTTGATATATAACTTATTGATAAAAATCTTTTCATTTTTAACTACAACAGCAAAAACATGGTTAGTTACGTTATACGTTAGTACGTTACATTTTGTCCATCCACACAAATTCTCGTTATATTCATGTCTTTTTCAGATTTAGTATGCATATGTGGGGCTTTATTACTTTCAACACAATGAGAAGAGGCTATTGGCAATGGAAAAACTGTAGAATAAATGATAATTTTTCAATAAAACTGAGATTTAGTCACACTAGTCCCACATGTGGTATTTCATGTATGGTTCTGATTCTCCTAGAGGGTGCTGTTGAAGATGTAAAATTTAGAGTGGAAATGATGTCCCTCCATTGTTTCTTCATGATTCATACCCATTCAAAACCATTAAAATTTAATATATATTCCAGATAGACAATTTATATATATTTGTGATTTGTCCAGTTATTCACGGAATTGCCCATATACAAGATGTAGTGGGTTACCCTATTTTATGTATAATTACTAAGAACATCGGTTACTCACGTTACGCGTTACTCACGTTACATTTTGTCGAAGACGTATTTTCAGGGTTATCTTCACGTAAAATAGTTTTTATTGGAAAAGCTAATACATTTTATCATTGCAGTATTCTTATGGCAATTCGTGAAATACTGGACAAATCACATATTTATATAAATTGCTCTATCTGGAATCATATTACATTTTAATGGTTTGCATGGGTATGAATCATGAAGAAACAATGCGGGGACATCATTTTCCACTCTAAATTTTACGTCTTCAACAGCACCCTCTAGGAGAATCAGGAACCATACATGAAATACCACAGTGGACTAGTGAGACTAAATCTCAAGTTTATGAAAGCTATCATTTATTCTGCAGTTTTTCCATGCCAATAGCCTCTTCTCATTGTGTTGAAAGTAATAGAGCCAACATATGGCATACTAAATCTGAAAAAGACATGAATAAACGCAAATTTATGTGGATGACAAAATGTAACGTAACTAACCGTTACGTAACTAAGCATGTTTTTGATGTTGCAGCCTAAAAACGAAATGATTGTTCATCAATAAGTTATATATCTAAATAACTTATTAAGACACCAAAATAGTGAATACCACAGTTTGTTTCAGTGAAAACACGTTGGGGAAACTATGAGGACAAAGACTTGTCATTTTTTTCCATGTCCTTTTTTGTAACGTAACTAACCATAATTAAAGTTTTTGTTTATTACCCACTGAAACATGTCTCATATTTGCTTAATGTGTGAAGTAGGGTGCCAGTCTAGAGAAGCCGACAGTACCCCAAAACAGAAAGAATAATATCAAAGCATATTCATGTAAGAGCCAAATGTTGAGTGAAGTTTTGTCATAAAGATGTAACGCTAACTAATCACGCGAATTGCCCCTATGCTTAACACTATTTCATGAAAAACTTGGAGAAAAAATGATAATTTTCGTAAAACTTAGATTCATTCACAGTAGGTGGAGCCTAGTCCCACATGTGGCATATTGTGTATGGTTGCCGATCTCCTAGAAGGCAGTGTTACAGAAGAAAATTTTTGTGAAATGATGACCCCATTGTTCTTCATAATCATAGCCAATCAAACCAATAAAATGTAACATGAGTTGAGATAAAGCCAATTTATGTAGTAGCTTGGTTGTCCACCAACCTGTGAATTGCCCAACTGTTAATTTGTGATATTTCCCTGTTCATGCATCTTTGTGTTTGTGTCACTTTATTTCAGGTGTAACACATGTAATAACTATGGATCTTCATCATAAAGAGATTCAAGGATTCTTTGATGTGCCTGTCGATAACCTGAGGGCTTCTCCGTTCCTTGTGCAGTACATCCAAGAAAATGTAAGTACTTTTCAGGGTTGTTTATCACAGCATTTTTCACACATGCTTTTAGGATGCAGTGCTTGATAGTACACAGATATTATATGTGAAGAATGGGCTTAGCAGAACAGTATAGTGATGTTTGAAAGGGAAATATATGTTTTTGTACAAATATTTTATTTTGTTTGATTGATTGATTGATTGATTTTTATTTATTTAATTAATGCAAGTCCAGATATTTTGAGTGCTGTTCAAGTGGGGTTTTTCCATCCATAAAAAATAAGTTATGTAGTATTTTACAGCTTAGGTTTTATATTTTGAGCAGAGTTGGTGATTTAAATCATTTTTTTTTTGAGGGGGGGGGAGGTAA
>JZLH01S0114217.1:10539-22487 GCA_001188425.1 Eucidaris tribuloides | reverse complement strand
CCGTTCTCACGTTATCGTGGTAAAGACAATAAGAATGGGGCCTTGTGACCTTCGACCTTTGACCTTTTAACCCTGAAATCTGATCACTTCATTGGTGCCTTGTACTACATACTTCACCCAAGTTACATCAAAATCCAACAAGCCATTCTTAAGATATCATGGTAACGGGCCCAATTCAGATGTTTTAGGACCTGTGATCTTGACCTTTGACCTTTTAACCCCAAAATCTAATCAGTTCATTGTTGCCTTATAATGCATACTTCACCTAAGTTACATAAAAATCTGACAAGCCATTCTCAAGTTATCGTGGTAACGAGCCCAAATCAGACATATTTTAGGCTCTGTGACCTTGACCTTTGACCTTTCAACCCCAAAATCTAATCAGTTCATTGTTGCCCCATGGTACATACTTGGACCTAGTTACATCAAAATCCGATCAGCCGGTCTTAAGTTATCGTGGTAACGAGAACCGGTAACGGACGGACAACCCAAAAACATAATGCCTCCAGCAACTTCGTTGCGGAGGCATAAAAATCCACCTGGGGTTGCTAATTTTTTATTGCATACAAAAACACTGCACAGATGTACAGACTTACAGATGGACAATCCCAAAATAAGTGTATGCCTCCAGACCATTTGTGTCGAGACAAAGAACTTGGTGTTTCAGGAATGAAAAAATATATAGATTAAGTGATTTGAAAGCATAAAGAATCCCTCATCATTCAGACTCAGAGGCAGTCACAAAACAGTCTCATGAAGGTTTTAAGAGAGTTGCATTTCGAAACTTAATCATGTTTGAAGATGGAGTTGATCTGATTGTGGACCTGTGTTCCGCGAAAAAATGCATGCAATTTCGCCCTTGAAATGGTCAAAATAGCCCCCAAAATGTGCAGGCTTCAACATAAACATTTTTGGGGGGCCTGCCCAGTTGGGCACTTGAAGTCTAGATTCAATTGCCCGACAGTAACATTTACAATGTAAACGCCCCATCTATATGCAAATTGTTTTTTTCAATCGATAATTGCAAAAAAAGGACCCAATCGGGAAGGTTCTTTTTTTTTCCAAGTGCCCAACCATGATTTTCAGGTGCCCCGGGCACTTGGACACCCAGGATTGTCGTGCCCTGAATGTGTAAGCCCCTGTAAATTGTACCACATGGGTTCAATTACAAAAGAATATCTTGAAAGCAATGAGACAGGAAAAGTACATGTAGCCCGTGAAAAGAAGATTTTAATTTTTTCCCAGCCTGCATCAAAGTTCTTACTAGAGGTGGCGAAATTTGATCTAAACCTCATTTAGATCATTGTAGGATAAACATCGTCGATAACACAATTTATCGCCTGAGTTGAAAAACAGATTAATTGTGATGAATACGATAAATCTATATTAGGCTTAAATTGACAGTGTGCTCTTTGGTTGTTATCAAAACGTGGTTTAAACAGTGTTGCTTTCTGTAGACCCTCTTGTAACTAGATCTGGAGATTTGTGGTGCTGATTGTTGCATTTTTGGTTGGCAATGTGCTGACAGATATGTTGATAAAATACTGCACTACTACTCTTGCACTACCACAAGCATGGCTCCAGGTTTCTCTGTTACTCCTACAGTGTACCTCCCTGTTTTTACCTCTGGTGTACAGAGTATTCATAACTGTGGGGAATTCTTGGTCTCTCCCACTGCGGTGCATGCATTTACCCATTAGGTTTTCATCATAATCGATGGTACATGTATTTTGGGCCATATCGTGCCCCTGGGGCTTGTTATAAAAGGTCGGGTAAGTTTCGTGTAAGTTTCGGGTAAATTCCGCCTGGATGTCCGAAGCTAGCTACCAATTTTTCCTATGGTGTCTTTCAAAGAACAAAGCTAACAAAGAAATCACATCTAAACAATAATGTATACATGAGCGGGCTATAAAGCATGCATGCGCATGCGATACGTATCGTTGATGCACTGTCCACCATCATGGAGTCGGACTCCGAAGATGAGTAAGTTGTTAATTATTAGATTATTATGTATTCTTATATATTTTCACCCAGATATATTTTGCACCTACCTACGTGTAGTGCTCTTTTGTGGTAGTGGAGTGACGGTAGCCTAGTCTGTAGCTCAGCTTGATCAACCCCAGCCGAGCCTGAGATTGTTTTTACTCCATTCGCCTGGCCAGGCCCGCGTCGGGACGCCGAGCACTTCTTATACAAAATGGCAGCTAGGCGTTCAGGCCGGTGATGTGACGAGCCGACCCTCATGGCACAACTTCACAAGCTAACGTTAGACTTAGACACTCGTAGAATGTGATATCAAATGATTCAGTGGCATTTTGTCTTTCTAATAATGCAAATATCTTACCTTTTATGGATCTCTATTTAGTATTTTGTATTATCACTTGTGTGATTTCTTGCTAGCTTTGTTCTTAGAAAGACACCAAAAGAAAAATTGGCTGGCTAGCTTCGGACATTCACGCGGAATTTACCCGAAACTTACACGGACCTTACCCGACCTTTTATAACAAGCCTGCCCCGGCGATATTTTGAAATAATAATGAAATCATTATCGTATATTCGATATTTTTTCAACATCGACTAATTTCAATATTATCAAAACATCACCCAGCACTAGTTCTTACCCGGTGAGTAGCACACAATTCCAGACGGTTTGTAGCCGAAAATGGAGCCGGGAAAATGGTCGAGGAGATTTGCGAGGCCGGGCGGGATGGCATGGTTGTACTCCCCAGAAACGATGACGTAGCAGTCCGCTTCTATAATCTTTTGGCTGAGAGTCTGAAGGATATCTGGCGCTTCGCTCCTGTCTTTATAGAAGTGGAGCGGTTTTCGCAGGATTGGTAGATTTGTTTCTTGGGCATCTGGGACAAGCAAAAAGCACAAAGTAATAAGTTGCAAAATGAAGGCACATTAAGAACTGTCTGCAAGTATGATATGGAGAAGGCTAAGTAGGTTTGTTGGATGAAAAGGAGAACCAATGAACGAGTCAGAAACAAGGTCAGGGTACCTGAGGAGAGGGGTGGCACCGAAGGGGGGGGGGGGGTGCTTAGAGGGGAGGGGTGGGCTGGCCCATGTTGTTTTCATAGCAATTATTACAGGGATATAATAACAGTTTTCAACAAATATTCCCCTCGCCCTTTGTTGATTTGGCTTGATCGATTTCGCATATACATGTAGGCGTCGATCCTGGGGAGGGGCGATCACCCCACCACTGAAAAAATTGGGGGACAAATATATCAATTTCGCCCCCCCCCACCCATTATATTGAAAAATTCATAATATGCAATGCAAATTTGTTTTAAAAAGCATTGGAAAGCACTATAAATTTAAAACTAAATAAACATGGCATAAAAATACTCTTAAACATGCAAAATTGTCAATTTTTCGGCGCACCTTGCCCGCAAAACTCTGTATCCCCCCATCCGAAACATGAATCGACGTCCCTGTATATATACATTTATATTTATTTATTTATATATTTATTTATCTATTATCTAGAAAGAAATAAGAACACGAATGTAAGTGAGTGTTTTGCTCATTTATCTAACTTAACCTGCTAAGGTCTGCATTCTTTTGTTGCAAGCATTTTTTCACATTTGCCTCCCCCCCCCCCCAATCCGAAACATGGATCAATGCCCCTGATACAGAGGTCATATGTTTGACAAACATTTCTTTCCTGAAAGTCTTTTTCAATGCCGGTTTGATTACAGTCTCACTGGTTTCCTTTTTACATGTACGTCTTAGTATTCAATAAACTTGCCTTCTTTTACTTATGGCATGACATTATGACTGTCAACTTGTCAATAAAAAAACGTTTACAAAGTATAAGTTAATTTGCGAACGAGCGTAACAAGCGAGTTTGAAAGTTTTTGCATTTTTACCTCAAAAATTTTCAATTTCTTGCATTATTTTTCTCGGTTATTAGGAAATTTTGTTAGCACATGATGACATACATGTAGTTCTCTTTTCTATTACTGACGACATCACATTGTGATAATATGACTGACAAATTACCGGTGCGAGGCCCATGCATTCTCACCTAAAGTGTCCCATTTAGGCATTTTTCTGTCCCCCGGGGATATTTCAATGAAATAATACCATAATTTCTGTCACACCCATCTTTTTGTTAACCGATTTAGGCACCCTTTATGGGCAAATACACTTTTTAGACAGAGGAAAAAGGATTTAAAATATATTTAATATTGAAAAAATGGCTTACTTCATGAGCCTATGGGAGCTATTTTTGTCCCCACCTTGAGGTTCATAAAAAAACATGAAAAAATGACATCTTAAATGTCTGTGAAGAAATGACTGATTATCCTACGATGGTTGCCAATTGTATACCGGTACACCTTATTGTGCTCTACTTTCCAGCCTAGTACATTGATTATATTTTTCCTCACCATGTCAACAGTGCTTGTCCCCGAAGTTGCAACAGATACGTTACCTAAAAATGTCAACCGATCTGGAAACCTAAAAATAATTAGATCAGTATGTAATATTTCCCTAAACATTCTATCTAGTCAACCATTTTGATATGTAAACGCTTGGCGTTAAAACAAGAAACCGTTTCAAATAAAAGAGAAGTCAGGAACGCGAAAAAATGAGCAACAGATACGTTACCTATATTTTCGATTGTACCATAAATATTACAGATTACCAAGTAGTATTATCCTCGCTAGTAAATGTGCAAACCCCACCTGTTCAGCATACAAAACATCTAAGAAAATTGCCCGAGTAGTTTCACGAAACACACTTTTGTATTTTTTGTCCAACAAATACGTTACCAACAGATACGCTACCTTCAACATTTTTAATGATTTTATGGCCGAAAAATAAGTAAAGCAAAAACTAATATTTCCCTGATCATCCCTTGAATTACCCACGTTGATTTGTTAGATGATAGCATAAGACAATCTCACGTTTAGGAGAAAATGCCATTTAAAATGCTGAAAGTCGGGGGTGACGTGTGCAACAGATACGTTACTTTAAAAAGTATCTTGGCTGTATTAAAAAAAATATCTAGAATTAAGATCCACCGGAGTAAAAGTTACAAACTGGTACAAAAAAAAATGCAAGAAAGAGGCAGGTATATATCTGTAAGAAATATACTTTTGAGTGTTTTCTTAAAGGTACGTTACAACAGATATGTTACCAACAGATACGTTTAATACCGCAAGTAATTTTGTGCATGAAATATACTTTTGAGTGTTTTCTTAAAGGTACGTTACAACAGATATGTTACCAACAGATACGTTTAATACCGCAAGTAATTTTGTGCATTGCGCGATTGAAACACAAACTAAAACACAATGTTTGTACTTATTATTTACCAAAATCCATAATTGTCAACATACAATTAACTTCTCTGAGGAAAAAAATTTAAAAATATGTCAATAAAAACATGGTAACGTATCTGTCATTTACATGTGTTAATTCAATGCATTTTACACATCTTTACACACAATTTTAGCACTTCAGTTTAAAAAGGTGATATTGCAGATTTGATTTCTTTACACCATTAGGAAACATGTCATGTCACAATTACTCATTTTTGACTATGGTTATTTTTAACAATTATGTTACCCCCATTGGGACACTTTAGCTGAGAATGGGCCCGGCAAAGCACCGTCAACAACATCTTGGATACATACGAGGCTACGAGCAAGCAAGTTTGAAAAATTTGAGGGGTTTTTTACACTTCAATATTGCCATCTCTTGGCTTATTTTTGTCGGTACTCGAGACATTTTGTCGGTACAAGATGACGTGGTTCTCATTTCTATTATTGACGACATGACTGACAAATTACCGGCAAAGCACGGTTGACAAAATCTTGGTCGTTATGTGAGCGAGCAGAGAGAGCGAGTTTGAAAATTTTTGCATTTTTACACTTCAAAAAGTGCTATTTCTTGGCTTATTTTTGTGGGTACTTGATTTTGAGACATACGACTTGTCACGAGTGCCGGTCTAATTAATGTACCGATAAAAATTTAAAATGTACCGATAAAAATTTAAAATGTACCGACAAAACTCAGAAAATGCATTATTGGGCTACGCTAATGTAACAAAACAAGGGAAACTAAGATGGTCGAGACAGCAGCTGTCTGGTTTTGATGAAAGATGAAAGGTCAAGGAGTGTTGGAAGATGTGTCACAGCCCCTTTTTTTTGCTTCTCGCTTGCACGTCTTGATCTATCACAGTCCACACTACTATAGACCGAAGGCTTCGGCCTTTGTATCGAGTTCAGTTGTTTTTCAGAGGTTTTAACGGACGATTTGGACGGATTCTCCTCTATGGGAGAATACTACTAGGTAAATGTAAAATGTCCGTCCAAATCGTCCGTTAAAAGTACCTCTGAAAAATGACCGAACTCGATACAAAGGACAAAGCCTTCTGTCTAATCATCTACATGTACCTGCATCAATGTTAGTAAACATCTCATACTTGAAAAATCGTCTGTGACATTACAAAGACAAAAGAGCCACAGCCTGATACCTACTACTGTCTAGTTTTGATCAATTTTTTGCTGAATATTTCTGCTCTAGATTTACAGCCCAGTCAAATTCAAAACTGAACTTTAATCTCCTTTGTGGACAATCAACATTGAAGTACAAAAACAAAAATGAACAAAACAGAACAATAAGTTGAAACAGAGTTTTCTCAACCAATTTTTGTTTTTAATTTCATCGAACAATGACATGTCAATGACACAAATTCAAAACTCAAAGTCAAATTTCATTTTGAAAATGAAATAAGTTTAACATGTTCAATTTCAAATGAATTTCAATTGCGACATGCATATGAAGAGTTTATTTCCAAAAGGGGCTAGATCCATTTTTCATCAAATGTGACTTTTTTACAGTAACGTTGAAACGACTATAAATGTGCTGACCTGCACACTTTGATATGGGGCTGCCTGACAGAACATATGCATGATGGCATGAAAAAGTGACAACTTTAACCTAATGCGGTAGCCTCTATTTTGCAAAGTCTAATGGATCGACAAATAAGAATCGACTTTGTTATAATTACTGAAGATTGATAGATGGCCAGAATATGATGGTAGATTAACACAAAGCAGCACGATTTTGTGATTACTATGATATGTGTCTCACTGTTTTCATCTCTACATTGGAGCAAAGTTTTCTTTGTCATAAATTGATATGACATACATGGTGAAACAAAAAGATCATTAGATTTGTAAATATCTATTTCAATGCATAATATATAAGTCTCGCGCTGCAAATTTAACAACTTTTTATTTTCGATATTATTTTATTTACTTTTTTATATGTGAGTTACCACCATTTTCATAAATTTATTTCAAAGCAGCAAAAAATTGTTGTTGTTGTTGGTTGTTTGTTGGTTTTCTTCTTGTGAAATTATTGTTAAAGGAATTCTAATATCCACTACATTCGAAAAGTAGCGCAGTTCCCGTGATCAAAACAAAACTTATTTGATACAATGAAAGATTCCCCATGAGATTTCGCTAGTGTAACTTAGTTTACGCAGCGCATATAACCTTGTCCGCTCGTGGCTACGCAAATCACTGGGTCCGAATCAATCTCTGGGCTGCAGACAGTCTTCCACGGCCCTTGTGTTATACTGCGTCCGTGCACGTGCCCTAGTCAACAAGATTAGTCTGCTCAGCGCTGTGAAATTGTAAGTGCAATAAATCTGGCCTGTTATGTGCACGTGCCGCTAGTTGAACAAGATTATCTTGGCTCAGGCGCGTGAAAATTGTAGTGCAAAATAACAGTTGTGGCCTGTTATGTGGCACGTGCCCTAGCAAAAGATTAGTCTGGCTCAAGGCGCTGGAATTGTAGTGCCAAAAAAAGTCTGTGCCTGTTATGTGGGCAACGTGCCCTAGTCAAAAAGATTAGTCTTGGCTCAAGGGCTGTGAAATTGTACGCTGGCCAAAATAAAGTCTGTGCTGCAGACTAAGTTACATTTCAGGATCAGTTCAGTACTAACTGATTTTATGTAGAAAGACAGAAAATTTACAACTTTGTTCTTAATGTTCTTCTCGTACATTTAAAAAGGTCATCTTTAACTGTTCACTCTTCCATTGAATACTAGCAAACACTTGCACAAAAGACTGTGATTTATGGATTTATTTCGAAACTTTTAAAAGGCGATATGCTAAATGACAAACGTGTGGATTGACTTCGTCTAACCTGTCACCTTGATATTACAATTCGACTATCTGTGAGCTTTTTTTGATTCTTGTTTGAGGAGCAAAATCCGTTTCTTCAATCGTTTCTCGCGACGGAGTTTCCTCGAATAACTATGGACAAACATGATGTTTACGAGATCTGCGACCAAACCCAACTTAAATTAATCACGATAGTTGTTGCTGTTATGTTGGATCCTTCGTTAAATACTTAAATGAAATATCATGAACCTGCTATTAAAATACCAATCTTATACTAGTTACGCAAACGTGGCTCCCTTACTGAACAATAAAACAAGCCTTGAGTTACGCATGTACTTATTTCGATCATTAAGTAATTATTTTTGGAACCTGGCAAGCATGGACTACCTAGACATGGACTGTCAACGCAGTCTTTCTTGATCCGAATGAATCATCAGCCAACTGTTACAAAATGTTGATCTGGAATTAATAGTCAGCCTTGTTTTCAAGAATCAGAAGGTTGTTAATATTTGGTTTACGTAATGCTGTTACGCGCGGAGGCCAAGGAAGAATCCACAAAATGTATAGTTCATGTTTCCGCTAATACATTAAACACATTATGCCGATTACCTAACGATGAAAGAACAAGCGAAGGAGAAACTGCCAATTTTGTATGGGAATAAGTCTTTCCAAAACTTCGGCAAACGCTCATTATATCTAGGAATGAATAGAAAATATATAATCGTGCATGTATTTACTAATTAATGGAATCTTGTTGCGGAAACTGTAAAAATTGGCCGATTGAAAAGGGTATCGCATAATACAATATTTTTGTCTCAATCTTCGAAAAGTAATATCTAGTTGAAACATGAAAACAACCTGAAGTGGTTTCGGCTGACAATGTGACTCTACAACTGCACATCCACTTCCTTGTGATATAAATTTATTTCTCATCTTCCTGCGCATCCATTCAGATTTGTCAAACGTCCCTCTCCATTTGCTTGGTGACCTTCGCGTGACGCATCATTTATATCAAAAACGAGGAGATAGTAAATATGTTATTTATAGCACCATTGTCAACCACATGGTGCATGCATTAATTGATGACCGATGCATGTCCATGCTCTAGTATGCTCCATGCTGCAGCAACGAACTGCTGACTAGATGATTTTCATAGAAGCCTAGCTTTTCTTTGACAAGATATGTATGATTACGCACTTTTAGGTGAACGTTTCAATTGTGTTGGCTATTGATATAAGTTTATGGTATATGTCTGGCTTCAATGTTGTCATAGATTTCAGTAGTGTTCATAATGTAACAATATGTTTGATGTCAGAATTTGACTATGAAGGTAAATAACATTTGAATGAATTATTTTGCTCGGTCGTCTAAAATTAATTACTTAAAGGTATTGGTAAACTTTGCCACAGTTAAAAAAATCTGAGCCAACAATGATTCCCATGCTATCAGTGTCTTTTGATGAGTCAAAAATGAAGCCCTGAAAAATTTTGTATTTCAAAACATGATTATTAAGTGGCTTAAAAAAGTGAAATCGCAAGTTGATCACCAGACTTTCACTTGCCATTTCTCCATAGACTTACTGTGTGGACACCTAGGTTAACATAAAACCGCCCGAGTTTTTATTGTTTTTCATGTATACTTGCACTTGCAGGTAAATTTCCAAATCTTGTATTCTAGAGTGTTATTTGTCCATTTGAACACTACTATGTATCTCAGATATCAAAGTTTGACAATTTTTTAAATTGAAGGCTCCACAATGTTAAGCTATCACATTAAATATGGTTCTGCTTCTCTCACTTGAGTAAATATAACATCAACCACTAAACTAAGTGTTTCGTGAATATAACTATCACAGTCAAGAGTCGGTGGGATGGACCTCACTCCCTGATTACTTTACAGGCTCATCCACAACTGGAAGTGCCGTGATCGCTTGGATTACTGGTAGTTGACGAACAGGACGAGAGGGCAGCGATCGTGTGGATGGAGGCACGGACAGTGCACGTATACCAACGGGACGCGTTCCTCGATTTTGTTAAATGAAAACTCACTCGTGCTTTCAGATTAGCATATGCACAAGGTTCCCCTGGCCGACCGGAGAAGCGTAGCCTTCAGCCTTTGATACTTTTTGTGAAGGTGAGGCAGTCAAGTAACATTTGGCTTTAGTTGCATGTTTCTCTGATCACAAAGAAGAAGCACCATGCAGGTTAAAAAAGCCGTAATCTACTGTACGCTATTCCACCTACGTTGAGACTTTCCCTTTATCAAAGATCCTGAGACCGACACACGCCACTCACCTGCAAGACTCTCTGTCCTATATAATTGGTGAATATACATCCTACTTGAATGACGCGGTCGTGAAATGAATGGCTGAGGTCGGTGAAAATGGGCTCGTGGTAGTTGTAGATCATTCGCCGTTGTGCAGTGTGGAAACGAAAAGTAGTCGAAACACAAAAACGAACAGCCCCCCCCGGGGTTTAACGCAAGTTCGAAAAAGAAAAGGGCGGCTAACGCTATCCGAGTTGAGACGCTCACGCGGCGATCAAGCCCTCTCTCTGCGCGGCCACCCTCGTATTGGTTATGGGAAGTCTGGGTTGAGAAGGCAAAATGAGTCTCGCGAACTCAGCCGGTTTCAGGTTCTTATTCGTTCATCCAAAATACCTCACTGCACCACACATTCTTCACGCCATTAACAATAACTTGTTTAGCTTGAATTCCACATAGCACCCGGACAACTCTTTTCTTCACTCTTCATATGAATAATTTATAAGAGGTCCTTCGACTAACGACCAGTTATATGAGTCTGTTACTAATGGATCTAAGTCTTTAAATAAACTAGCGAAGACAAATCTTCACCTGGTCGCCGAAAAATTCTGTGTATAATTTGAAATACAATTACCCCTTATGAATATTAACAGCATACTCCTAATTCTCAGGTGACCAGCACCCTCGCTACATTCTACCACTTGACATCTTTATGGCTCTATACAGGGTGGCCCAGAAACAACAACGGCTCACGGTACACTTTAGTTATCCTCTCCATAATTTTCATTGCTCATCTTATTTGGCATTTATCGTGATAAAAATATTTTTCGATGAATCGGAATTACAGCCAGATTACCTATACGCGTTATGGTACTTGCCATCTTCTAGGGCCCGTCTTTGCCAACCACAGTGTTACCATTTGCGTGTCGCGCGCGCAGTTACCGTGTAATAGAACGCCATCGATATCCGACGCCTTAGTATGCTTGGCAAAATTGCCTCTAAAAACTACTGAACAAAAACTAGATGATCTAAATTTTTTTATGTTTCACTGCGTAAACTTCCGCGAGTGCGGCATGGGCATCATATCCGCCTCCATCTTGTTCGACCGAGCGGATGGCCGGTACAATCTTTCCTTTTTGCTCATAGAAGTCGGAATTTCTTGTGAAATGCCTTTAGACATCGCTGTAAATCGTTCAATTATAATGTCTAAACGACTCAAAAGCTCCCGCAATTCTGCCGGAAAATTCACTGCGTATCCCACCAACCCTTTTTTCTCAAAGGTAATCTTCCACTGCATGACCTCCATGTAGTATGGTTATAATTAATACATCTGAAATAGTGTAGTTCTCTTACTTTTAAATATATTAAGTTGTTTCAGAGTGTATACTTATACTGCAGACAGAGGCTAGTATCTCCACTGCCCAAGATAAATACACTGCACCGGCGCGCTCAGGCTGGTTGCGCGCACGGGGAGGTGCACATCCGTTGGGGAGGTGGAACTAAAGTGCCATCGGAGGTGCACATCTTACAGGT
>JZLH01S0114208.1:47238-65381 GCA_001188425.1 Eucidaris tribuloides | reverse complement strand
CAAATCATTTTGTTCTTATCACTTGCAACAAATATCCATATGCCAACTACACAAACAACAACAAAAATTTTAGTACTTACATGTGATCACTTTTTTTTTGTATCCATAAGAAACAAATATCCCTCTCCCCATAACAAGGGGAAAATCCGCTACGCCCAATCTAAATGAAGACCAACCTATCCTTCACACTGAATACTCTCCTTTACACACAACTTAGACCCGATTTACACCAAGCTTTTAGGCGGCCTCTGGGCCGCCCTGGACGGCCGCCTAAAGCTTGGCTGTACATGCAAACAGCGAGCCCGATGTGCCCTCCGCCGGATTTTGGACCACCTCTGCGAGGTAGCTCCTCGCCCGGCCGGAAGCCCCGCCAGGCTGGCCTCGGGCCGGGCTATATTTGTAATTGTAAATGCAAAAAAGACGGCCTCGGGCCACCCCAATTTACCACGTGTGATGGCGCGCGCCTCTGTTACGTAATACCACAATGCCCAAACAATGCCCGCCGACCGTACTTTCCGTGTGTGAAGCGATCCTTGCGGTGAACTCGTGTGAAATCAAACCAATCAAACCTCCGGTTAATTTGATAAAAAAGGACCACATGCAAACATACATACTACTTATATCCTTTACAAGTATCCATTTTTGTCTTGTCTACAGTGTGCATCGAACTGCACATGTATGTCTGCATCAAAATCAACACTACAGCGTAATGAAAATATTGCTGTTTATTCAGCTACTTCACAAATCTCATTCCTGACCAAAAAAACTTTTAATCGACTCTCTTACGAGAGTTGTGTAATGGAATCACGCACAAAAGAAATGTGATGCTAGTAGGGAGACACAATGCGGAGAGTTTGGATAAGGGCGCCTCGGGCCGGCCCTAATATTTGGTTTAAATGCATAAAATTCGGGGGCCTCGGGCCGGCTTTTGGTGTAAATCGGGCCTTAACATCACGTACAAGATTATTGACCGCTGAAACGTATCTCTAATTATCCTGAATGAAAACAAAGTTAACCAACCGCTAACTGAACTATTCAAATTGCCAAATCCATTTTGATGTGTTAGGTTTCAGCTGTTTCATATGTTCAGCTTATACTACAGAAAAATGATTCTTTAATTTTGGTCCAAATATTTGACTAGGTAACACATGTGTTGTGAAGCAGAGAGTACCATGGACAACCTGGCATCGTTGGCATTATTATCTTCAGGGACATGAACAATATTTTTGTCAGAATCTTTTTTAAATCAAAACTGTTCTGAAGGGCTTTAATCAAACACAACTGCCTGACATTTCTCCAGGTTAACCACTTTTGGAAATAAACCAAAGATAATACATCACTCAGCGCAGGTATCAGTGTCGAGGCGAGTATATCCCTTAAAAGTAGCATTCACTCTCCTTAGAGTAACATGTAGTGAAGTGCGTGTTGGTGTCGACTAAGTTCCTGCATGCTTGAGTTGTTTGCATCACCTTTTGAGGCCGCAGTGTTTATGGGATATGAATTAAGGCCAATTCATCCACTGAGTGACATGGATTCCACCCTGGGCATGGATATTGATATTACTTGCTAACGGGTGCATGGACAGTTTATGAGATAGCCCTCACACATCCCATTGTCAAGCCACAAAAAGAGACATCTTACTTTGAAGGTCATCAAGTGATCTGTACTAGATCTACGGTAATGAAATATGTGAACTTCAGTCTTTAAAATAAATTGACATTTGTATAGTGTTATACCCTCAGTTAGTCTATTAGTAGTCAGTTCATTTTTTTCTTATAACTTTTAAAAGAGCTTGCAATACTTCAAAGTATTATATTTAGAATGCGCATATTGAGGGTTCTGTTTTAATTTTTATGTTCTCCAACTTTTCCCAAAGATATTCAAGTTTTCATTTTGCCACCATTGAGCGTACACCTAAATTAGACTATTTTTTCTTAATGAGGGAGACAGTATTTCCAAGATTAAACTTTGTGGAAAGTATAATATTAAGATATTGAGACTTCAGTTCTATTATACGGATTCACCAATTTAACCTCGGTGTTCATCATATAGGCAAAATGCTCCAGTCCCAATTGATGGCTCTTGATTGCAGGCAGAATGTTTATGAAGATAATGTAGCCCAATTAGGCACAGCGGGTCCATAAAAAGTACCTTTTGTTGCATGATATTGATATCTCCCTGCACAATAACAGACCATAATACCTCCAACACCAATACATGCTTCTGGTTCTTACATAGTGAATGCCACAAAGGCCGATCATTTACTGATACGCCATATATTTTGCACTCCATATATTTTTCGTCGGCGGATTTTGCTTCAAGACGGGGAATTTACAGAGAGGTGTATTTTGTGATTTTCATTGCCATATTGCATTCACTTTGTACAGAAATGTCAGCGAAGTGAAAATTTTCCCATTCAGATAGGTCGCAGGAAATTCGAATTAAACCACCGCGATCAGCCGTATACCAGTACATAGTCATATTAAAGGTAGTTGGCTAATTTACCACAGTTAAAAAAATCTGCAGTACGATGATTCCAATGCTACCATTGTCTTTGATAAGGCTACAATGAAAATTGGATTATGAGCTTTCCGTCCACCCACCACTCGTTATGATCTTTTTTGGGCCGCAGTTAGCGGCTGAAAATCTGAGAATAATTCATTAGTTTTGAAAAAAATTCTTTTCAAGCCTCACCTTTTGGTTGATTTGGATCAGTTCTTGCGTCGGGAAATTGAGTTAAAAAATAGACCCAATATGTTGTCTGTATTTTTAGTTTCAAGATCCCGTCTGTTGGCTAATAATTCCATCAAAGGCGTTCCACTGCTACAGGTTTTGGGTTAGAACCATTAGAAACTGGGAAAATGTGAGAAATGGAATGACCAAAAGCTTTATTAGAGTGTTTTTGAAAAAATTTGAAAATACATGAATCACTGCGTGTAATCGAATAATGAATAATGAAAATAGTTCCGCAATTATGCGTCTGAAAAAAAATGTGACGGAAACTCATAATCAAGTTTCATTAGGCCTACACGTCTAAACAATGGACGCCCTGGAAAAATTGTATTTCAAACTGATTATTTAGTGCCTTTAAAAAGGTGAAAAGTCGTAAGTTGATCGATTCACCTTGCCCATTTTTCTCGCCATAGACTTACTGTGTGTACACCTAGGACTATTCTCAACTCGCCCCCAAGTTATTAATTGTTTATTCATGCATAACTTGCCCATTGGCAGTGTAACTTTTCCAAACTTTTTTATATTCTAGGGTGTTGCATTTGTCCATATGAAACACTACTACGTAGTTCAGATATCAAAATTTGACATATTTTTAAAATTGAAGCTCCCACAATGTTAGATCCTACCACCTTTAAAAAGGCGACACCACATAAACAACTAACCCACTGAAGATTCACATGAGAGGATTGCCAGTTATGTGTATCTGTGTGTGGTGTGCCTGTGGTGCTGGGTGTCTGTGGTTGTGTGTGTGTGTGCAGTGGGCTGTGTATGTGTGTGTGTGTGGCTGCTGGTGTCGTTGTATGTGTGTGTGTGTGTGATGTCGTGTGTGTGTGACTGTATGTTGTCTCGGCTGTGTGTGTCGCGCTCGTGGTCTCGTGTGATGTGTGTGTGTGTGTGTGTATGTGTGTGTGTGTGTGTGGTGTGTGTTGTGTGTGTGTGTGTGTGTGTGTGTGTTATGTGCGTCTTGCGTGCGTGCCGTGCGTGCGTGGGCGTGCGTTGTGTGTGTGTGTGTGTGTGTGTGCTTGTGTGTGTGTGTGTGTGTATCTGTATTGGTGTGTGTGTGTATGTATTCATATATTCTGCATGTTTTTGTTTGTCTGTGCATGTGTTGAGAAAAAGGATAGTGTTAAGGGATGAGAATTAACAACGTTCATACATGAAGTTAGAGCCAACCAGTCTATAGCGTGGGTGAAAATAGTAAAATATAAGAATTCTTTGCAATTCTTTTTTTGAGATGCACCTTATATGATCTAACAATGCCCTGAAATTGCTCGCCTCTATCACTACCAAAAAACCAATTAAACAATCAGCCTAGGTTTGATGTTGTTTTTTCTGATGTCTGGGGTGACTATATTAGCAACACTTTGTAAGGATCAACAAAAATGTGTTCTGATCGCACCAAAAACTATCTGGAGCTTCAATGATTGTTTATTTAAGCAATATAAAATTGTCTTACTGTCCTTTATAATACATATCCTTAACATGATCATCGGCGTTCATCCGAGACTGTCGTATCGCCCTATACGACATCTTGATTGACCCGCGCCTCCCGGGAAGCGAACGCGTTCAAACCAAACCTGTCGTATCCATCATTATATAAATATACGGGACAGTTCGGTTGAACGCAGTCGCCCTGGAGACGGTCAATCAAACTGTCGTGTGTTTGATATAGCGATAACAACGCGTGTCGGCAATGAATGCCAACGACATGTAACCCCCAAAATCAAGAAATCGATTGTTATACGCATCTGCACTGGGAAAACATTGCGTTTGGTCCTGCTTTTTTTGCAGGTACAATGTATGTACCCTACGTCTACACGCCAGATCCAAAATAATGTTGTTATGGACACAGTCATTGCCCAATAAATCTTTTTCAAGTTCAGTGCCATATTATGGAGAGGGTGGGGGGGGGGGTTGGATTTACTGGTACTCCAAGTTTCCAACAGCCGCATCTCCACATTTCCTTCATCTAGCCAGGGGATGTAATTTGATTTTGATACTGGGGTATCTGATATCACTTAACACTACCAATACAAATATCAACATGCAAACCCAACACTAATTCACACATATATGAATCCTGCTTTCACCATGGAAGTCACTACATTTATTATCTTCTGCCATCTCAAGCCAATGTGACCTGCTTTGACCTCTGAACATACACGCATGTTGTTTGCCTTTAAAGGCAGGAAATCTCTTTTTGCCAAACTCCATCAGGCAAAAAAAACACTTCATGTCCTAGGGCTTTTACATGGACACCCCCGGTTAACCAAAAATCAAAAAGCATTCTGCAGAACGGTCTTCAAGAACGGTTCACTCACGGTGGGTTTGGGTGGTGAAGTGTAACCACAACAACGAAATAAAAATGCCGTCCAAAAGCATTCCCAAAGCGTTTTTGTCGGCACAACCTCCAGACGGTGGACCTGGGAAAACCGCTTCTCAGACCTTTTCGAAAACGGTGTAACCACACAAGCGAATTCCGAAACCAGTCCAGCACCAGGAGAGTTTCGTACCTAGTAATAAATGTGAACTGCGCGGGGCAGTACGAAACAGTTGACCACTGAACGGCGCCTCGTCGGGTTAAATCTTTTGCACTGTCTTGCCAGGACGTTACTCCGCTGCTTTACTGAACATGAGACGGCTCGTCTGGACCGTGGTGTATGTAAACACACAAGATGGGACTAGTGTAAACGTTCTGAGACAGTTCTTCAGAACGGTATATGTCAGTGTAAACCAGGGCCATAATATGACAGTGTCTCGTGAAATTTCAAAGATTACTAATAATTATAAATGATGCACCACCCATTTACCCCAGGATAGATGAAGGTACCGTTGTAACCGGGCCGGCCCAGGCGCTGCCTTACCCCCATTGCTGCAGCGCCCTCTTGTGTTAAAAATGTATTTCTTCACTTTATGATCGATGAATGAATCAGTGGATATGATGCACGAGGGCTGGTGCAAGTCACAACAACCAAAAAGGCACTAAAACTTTACGAAACAAATAGGGTTGAAAAATGAACGTTAAATGTGTTATTTTCACCCTTATTTCATAACTTCCTTACATATTTTGTAACCCAGGCGTACGGAGTGCTGAGAAAATTAAATAAATAATTCGGACCAAAAATGGCGGATATTCTAGTTCTTTGCGTACCCCGGGGTTACCGATATGGTGTGGTGGCATCATAATGGCACCAAACACCTAACTTGTCACGGTTTGAGACTCTATGGGTGAAGGCATCGACTGAAACTGGAGCCAGTCAGAGAAGTGTTCGATTTCCAATATTCAGTATTAGCCTAAAATATAATTTGCGCATAAGACGTACAGCCAGGCGGTGTGTATAAAATCGTTTGTCAGGTTGAGGGGAATATTGGTACACATTGAAAAATGATGAACACTCCTCGTACCTATTAAGTACTGCGGGACAAATCCCAGGGGGACAGGGACCATTCCCACCCCCACGATTTTGAAATTTAACATAGTCCACGTTTACGAAGAGATGTGGGTACAGTCCTTAATGGGTGTTCCCCCCCCCCCCCCAATTTTCAAAATGGATTGCACCCATGAACTGTAAGCGTTCTGAAGTAGTAGGGACTAAGAATTTTGCGTTTCTGGGATTACTTTAAAATTTTCAACTTCAGAACGGTCACTGTAATTTTCATCCAACTTAGTTTCCATGGTTTCTTGCTAATATACTTTCTAAAGGCTTTCAGAAATGGAAATTTTCTTCTATACCCTGCGGCCTGTGCTATTTTAGCCCCAGACAGAGAATGCCTGCCTTTGAAACCCCTCATCCTAACAAGATATTTGCACGGCGGTGATGCTCAGATTGTATTTTTTAGGCATCAACCAACATAACCTGTCTGTGGATATTTTATCGTGGAGCTGGCTACAAATTGATTGAGAGTCCATGACATTCCATTTTGATTGGTCTGTTGCCTTACTGTTTTGAATGGTACCTTGCGACACTGTTCATGCGTAATATGAACCTCTATGAAGCAGCGGCGAAATGCGGTGGTGAATAATGCAGTTCCATTTGAAAAAGCAGTCATGAGGTTTTATTTCTTGCCAGATCAAAGATAAATGACGATGAATTGGGGAGTTGGGTCTCAACTTGAGTTGAAAACTATTCTAGGACGATCAACGTAAACACTGTGCATCAGATCTCACTGTGACACATTTTGCGAATCAATAATTTCCGTCAGTATACCTTGTGACCAGACCAAATCTATTGTGTAGCCTCTGCTATGGGGCAGCTCAATTCGTATCGGGGCTCGACCGAGAACAAAATGCTAGTATGGTTCATGCTTGGATTTGGCTTGAAAGTAACAAATCCAAAAATAAATCTTTCCAGCCAGGAGATTACACGTCCATCTGTGTATCCTTCTGTATATCTGTCAACCAGGTTAGTTCTCAGAGGCAAAAATCTATTTTTAAACTTGCTTCCCATCATGCTCACATGCCCTTTAGCACACGTCTTGCAAATGGTATCTTTTCTCAACAAACATATTCGTAAACACAGGACACTAGAAGAGACATCAGCACACACACACACACACACACACACACACACACACACACACACACACACACACACACACACACACACACACACACACACACACACACACACACACACACACACACACACACACACACACACACACACACACACACACACACACACACACACACACAACCCACACACCACACACCACCCCCCCCCAACCACACACACACACATAGAATACACAGCTTCACAAATTAGTAGTTCAGCAGTTCAAGTACAAAAGAATCACCTCTAACATGATCTCACTCCTCTGTCCCACAGACATGAGTCATCCCAGCTCATGTTCTGTCAAGGGCCAATCAATTCTCACCAATGCCTCACATTCTTTCATTATACTGCTGCCTCATAATGTGGCTTGCTTTTCCCAGTAATTCAAACTTATTGGTAGTACAGCTAGATAGTCTACAAGTACAGACTCTAATCTGTAGTAAATGTCACATCTCTGTTATAGCCCAAATTAGTCTGGCACGTAATGTAAATACATGTAAGTCGGACACAGCTTGAAGTCTGTTCTTGTCACTTCATTTTCCAGGTCAATCACAACCATGCCATGCTTTGTACCTGGAGTCTGTATCATACAGTTGAT
Organism: Eucidaris tribuloides; assembly: GCA_001188425.1. Classification (NCBI taxonomy): domain Eukaryota; kingdom Metazoa; phylum Echinodermata; class Echinoidea; order Cidaroida; family Cidaridae; genus Eucidaris; species Eucidaris tribuloides. The sequence goes on along the minus strand of JZLH01S0114208.1, from coordinate 57,494 downwards.
TAGGGTCTTCATAACAAGACTAACACTCCACAACTGGCCAGACACCCTCTCAGACAATGAAATACTCATGAGCAGAACATAATGCCAGTAACACATGGTTGCCCCAGTCAGTACATTCAGCTTAAATGTGTTTAAAGTGCCTTTTCATTTTCATCTAATTAATTCCGACTATTTTCGTCTGATTTTCACATTATTTGTACCTAAAACAAAAAGTGTTGTTTTCCTTGATATTTCATAATGCCAAAGATACTAACCAAAGCAAATATTACCTCTAGTTGATCAATTATGTCTACATGTACTTTATTGCAATTGCATCAAATATGAAACTTCCTTTTTTGCATGTCATTTCTCTTTCATTTGGATCCCATGCTATGTAAATTTGACACACTGCTCCATGGTGAGCCTAAAGTTGACTTTATTTCTGCATTTGAGGATAAGCAATTGGGAATCTGTTGTTATCAGTGCACAAATTTGTGATCAATTAGTTACATACAATAAACTCTGCACCCCCCCCCCCGAAAAAAAAATGAATGCACATGAACACACACACACGCACCCATGCACACATGCACACAAGCGCGCGCACACACACACACACACACACACACACAAATACTCAAACACACAAACAGGCACTCTTTTGCTGGTGAACATTTGAGAAAATGAAAGCAGTCTCTCTATCTGTCTTTGACAGCAGTAGCAAAACAGCTCAGATAGAAAGTACATACATAAGTTTAGTCGGTAATATCACACAATGACAAAGAAAGAGAAAGTAAATCTGCATGAAAGTGTTATATCTGGATTAATCAATAATTTAAACAAAAATCAAAACCAAGAATAATACATGCAAAGCACATTACACATCAATCAAAGGCCTACGCTCATAAAAGTGAAATCATTTATGAGCAAAATGGGAAAGAGCCAAAACACACTGTACATGTATAATGAAAATGATAGATAATTTTTGTTCATACACACTCACCATGGCCGTATCACTCAGGAATGTTTGATTTCACTTTTTTCAGGTGGATTTTATATTTTGAAATATTCTGATCAGTAAATGATGGTCTTGGAAGAATTTCACCAAAGAAATAACCAAATGATCCTAATGAATACTGGTATAATATAAAGCTCAACTTATAATGATTCATGATCCCTCGTATAGCGGGGTGATCGCGAACAAGATGAAAATAGATTTGCTGAGCAAAGAAACGAAACGAAAAGATGCTTAGAGAATATAGCAAGAACATTTAGTGTACACATAAAGCATACCCGTAATATTGATTGTATTCAGTAGTTAGCCTCATTTTCAATGAAGCCGTCAGCAGTTGAAAGATACTTATGAAAAATATCGATCCAGTGGCGAAATTCGCGTGCGATGTGATTATGTTAGTCATAGTGTGTGCAATTATGTCTGTTATTGCGTATCTTGGAGGCTGGAAAAGTTAGCAATATAAGTCTTCTTCTCTGTATCCATCGTTTACCTATCAGAGAGTCACTACAAGGACTCAAAGTGTTTATATGGTTGTTACGTGTAAAAAAAAGTAACGGTGATGGAAACTATGATAATACCGAATGCAAAAGAAACCCGGCGAAATCTACATCAATTCCATTTATCGTCTTTTTTAAGATTAAATGCTACAGCCTCTCTGACGGCTAATGATCAATTTCAATTTGGGCTGGGTCATCCGCCCCGCGCCCACGCCATTACGTCAAGATGTCTTTGAGCGGAGGCTTCTTCTATTCCTCCGCTACAGGCTTCGCCCTCTTCCGCGTATTCTCTTCAATGGTAAGGCCATGTCTGATTATCCTGTTACATGTAATGTACCGAGTACGCTTATGGTCTCATGTATGAACATTAGTGGTGGGTGTCCGAGAAGGTGAACTGATTTACATCAGCAACGTGAAAATGAACGTAAAATAAATATTTTCCTTTGTTGAAACGCGTTGTTAAAAAGCAGTTCCATGTACGCACACCGTTACTTTTTCACAAACCTATGTAATTGTTCAGCGTCTAGTCGGCACTGGACCCCGTCGGGTCCCGCCTCCGCGCGACGCCCCCTGCAGCCTAAGGTCAGAAGCGCGTGTTAAGTTCGGGTAACGTGTAATTCGGGGGTAATCGCCACCAAGCCAAAGAGTGGCCACAGTTTTCTTCTGCGTGCGGCCGAAGTACCACGGGGGGGAGGAAACATTAAATCCAATACATTGCTTATCCAGAACGGTGGATCGGATGAATTGATCCTGCTGGTATCGTGTAATTCGCCGCGTATGCCGCCACCAAGCCGCAAAGGTGCACAGTTCTTGCGTGCGCGATACACGGGGGGAGGAAAAACCATCACATAACGGTCAGACACCACATTCTCTACAATCAACTGCCTTTCAAACCGTTCTGTGACAGCAGATCGGTATTCAAAAATGCACTACATGTACAGGAAGAGTAGTGTTGACAAACAAGCAGAAAATCTAGCATGTCAATCGGTTTCGGATCATATCTGTTACATCAATCCCACACTAACTGATACAGCAAAGTACTAACAGCAGAAAATCAATACAGCTGGGACTTAGTAAATTGTTGCCATACAGCACTGCACAACGGAGCTTACTCGACGGGTACTGATGCCTGCCAACACTGCCAATTCGCTCATGCAACTTTTTAATTGCATCTATCGTAAAATGTGGAAAAAGCTATAGTAACTCGACACGAGCGAGAAGAGCGTGAGATTATATGCACAAGTAAGTTTACTCTCACCTTGGAAAACCCAATGAAGATGTGCAAAATTTTGATGAAAAGATATTTCAGCATCAACCGGTACTGCCGTGATTACCTTGATGTGTGTCCTCAGTTTAAGACGGTTAGTGTCAGTGATTGGGAACACTTCGTAAATGTTAACCGTCCACAGAACCAATGAGTTGAAATATATACCAACTATACACTAAGCAGAGTGCGAGATCTCCGCACCGTGGGAGGATTTGTCTGTAATTTGTTAACTCTAAGGGAGAATCAAGCATAAACATAGGTGTATCTTAATTTTATCCGGGACGATAATAATGCGTAAGCTCCCCAATCATCCAGCAGCGCAGTCACAAGCAGATTTCGCTGATGCCTACGAGTGATATTGACTTTGGTTTATTTTAATAGGTTACAGGAAAACGTTTCACTCGCCACAAATACATCAATCTAGGAGAAACTCTCTATAGCCATAGTTTAAACTAATATATTGGTTCTGATATAGTTTCAGCCCACGTGAGGACTACCCCATTTATTTACCATTTAATATTCACATGACTATATGGACCCAGTCTATACGGATGTACACCAAAGTTTCAACACTCTAGTGTATTCCGACGCACATGTCCTCACTAAGGCAAGTCCAAAGTCCAATGAATCACTGGTGGGGGCGATGTTTGTAGCAATCAGCACAGGATCATAAATAGACATTGGATTGATATCTCCCTGCACAATAAACCATAATACATTCACATTGACATAGATGTTTTTAGCATAGTGAATGCACAAAAGGATCCATTTATTGTATCACCAATATTTTGCAAATCCATATAATTTCCTCACCCAATAAAGATATTTCGCGAGTTGCTTCAAGACGCGCGGAATTTACACGAGATGTTCTTGGTGATCTTCATTGCATTTGCATTCACGTTTGGTACGCAGAAATAGTCCAGGACAGTGAAAATTTTCCCCATTCAGTTAGCCGCGAATTCGAAATTAAACCACCGCGCATCAGCGTAAATACAGACTAGTCAATTAAAGGTAATTGGCTAGACATTCCAGACAACACAGTTAACAAAAATCTGAGCTACACGACATGATTCCTAATGCCTAGCCGAAGTGTCTTTCTGAATAACGGTCTAAAATGAAGCGCCCCTGACAACAAGTTGTATTTAAAAATGATTAATTTAGTGCTCTTAAAAAAGTCAAAATCGTAAGTTGACTCAGATGTCACACTTCTCCATGTTTCTCCCATAGACTTACTGTGTGTACACCATAGACTACCTTTAAACTCGCCCAAGTTTTAAATGTTATTCCATCGCAATAACTTGCCATTGCAGTGTAACTTCTCCAAACTTTTTTATTCTAGGCGTGTTCATCTTGCTCCATATGAACACACTACTATTCAGATGTATCAAAAATTTGACAATTTTTTAAATTGAAGCTCCACAATGTTAGCCTATCAACTTTAAAAGGGAGCACCAACACATAAACAAACTAACACCACTGAAATTCACAACTGAGAGGATTTCGCCAGTTATCCTGTATCTGTGTGTGTGTGTGTGTGTGTGTGGTATGTGTGTGTGTGTGTGTGTGTGTGCTGTGTGTGTGTGTGTGTGTGTGTGTGGTGTGTGTGTGTGGGTGGTGTGTGTGTTGTGTGTGTGTGTATCGTATGTGTGTGTGTGTGTGTGTGTTGTTGTGTGTGGCGTGTGTGGTTCGTGTGTGCTGCTGTGTGCCGGTTGTGTGTGTGTGTGTGCGTGTATGTATCTGTATGTGTGTGTGTGTGGTGTTGTGGTGTGTTGTTTTTGTGTGTGTATCTGGTATGGATGTGTGTGTGTGTGTGTGTGTGTCGTGTGTGTGCGTGGTGGTGGTGTGTGCGTCGTGTCGTGGTGTGTGGTGTGTGTGTATCTGTATGGTGTGTGTGTGTAATGTATTCCATTATTGTGGCATTTTGTTTCGTGCTTGCATGTGTTGAGAAAAGGATAGTGTTACGGGATGAGAATAACAAGTTCATACCATCGAAGTTTAGAGCAAAGTATACGTGCGGCGTAATAGTAAACATTATAAAAGTTCTTTGCAATTCTTTTTTTCTAGATGCACCTAGATGAATCTAACAACGCCCTGAAAATTGGCTCGCTCTGAAACCTCATCCATGGTCCGGGGGGGGGGGGGGAGGGGGGAAGTACCGCTCCAGACACTTCCGCACAGGTAATGTACCATACCGGCTACATGTCTCTCTATAAATTTCACACCACCTCATATATTTAGTCAACTAGACCAAAAAAACAAGAAAAAAACAGTAGGATTTGATGTTTGTTTTTCTGCAGATGTCTGGTGTGACTATATGAGGAATACTTTGTGAAAGATCAACCAAAAATGTGTCTGATCGACCAAAACTATACTGGGCTTCAAATGATTGTCTATTTTAAGGCAAATAAAAGTCTACTGTCCTTTCAATAATACACCTAGCTAGCCTACATATCATCGGCGTTCAAGCCGAACTGTCGTCATCCGAGCTGATAGCGACAGTTTGATTGACCGCGGTTCAACCAAACTGATCGTATCCATCATTCAATAATAACGGACGAGTTCGGTTTGAAAACGCGTTCGCCTCCTGGAGGCCACGGCAATCAAACTGTCCGTATAGCGATACAGACGGTTCGTGAACACCAAACGCACATGTAAACGCCCCAAATCAAGAAATCATGTTACTACAGCATGCTGCCTGGAAAACATTGTTTTGGTCTGCTTTTTTGCAGGTACACATGTTCATTGTACCGTACATCTACAGTCAGATCAAATAAATCGTTGTTATGACATCAGTCATTTGCAATAAACTTTCAGTCAGTGCTATTATGGAGAAGGGGTGGGGGGGGTGGGGGGGGTTGGATTTACTGGTACTCCAAGTTTCCATCCAGCATCTCGCACATTTCCTTCCTAGAGGGGATCTGTTAAAATTTGATTTTGATACTAGGTATCTGATATCATACAATACCAAAACAAATATCAACATGCAACCCAAACACTGAACTTTTCCACACATATATGCATCCTGCTTTTACCGACCAGGAAGTCACTAACATTTATTATGCTTCTGGACATCTCAAGCCCAATGTGACCTGCTTTGACCTTGAACATACCACGCATCGTATGTTTGCCTTTAAAGGCAGAAAATCTCTTTGGCAAACTTCCATCAGCAAAAAAGCACCTCATGTCTGAGGCTGTTTTACAATGACCCGGTTACAGACACCAAAAAATCAAAAGCATTCTGCAGAAACGGTCTCAAGAACGGGTTACACACGGTGTAAACCACCAACAACCGAAATAAAAATGGTCCAAAGAGCATTCCAAAAGCGTTTTTGTCGGACTGAATCCGCTCGGCTCCAGAGGGATGAGAAACCGTTCTCAGACCTTTTCGAAATACGGTGTAAGCCACACAAGCATTCCGAAACCAGTCCCAAGCACACAGGAAAAGTTTCGTACGGGCATAAAGTATAGAATGTGAACTGCGTGCGGCCGAAGTACGAAGACAGTGACCACTGAACGGGCTTGGTTAAAATGTTGCCCCGAAGGTTACGCGCGGCTGATTTACTGAACATGAGACGGCTCGTCCTGACCCGTGGCTGTAAACACACAAAGAGGACTAGTGTAAGACTGTTCTGAGACAGTTTCTCAGAAACGGCTTATGTCAGTGTAACCTCAGGGCTAATATGACATGTCTGTGAAATTCAAAGATTACTACCTAACTTTAAGTTCGTCACTAAGACGAATTGGTGATCCGCCGTAAACGAGCCTACGAATCACTTAATGGAGAGCACATGCGACCTAACCATCTAGAATCAGGTATCATTTACTTGTGAACATACGCATCACTTTAAATTCTCCATCAAGAGCGTTATTAAAGTTATTCAACGTCGCGCAGGTACGCGTTGTCGCCGCGACGCGCTGCCTTTTGAAAAATCGCAGCCAAGGGAATGACCTTTGACCCTGAAGTAACTGTGTACCAGGTTTAATTATATGAACTCTACTCCTGTCATGAGATATGGACGAAACACAATTTTTTTCTTAGACGTAATAAGTGACGGTCACACAAATTTGGCATGCAAAGAATGTACGGAATCATTTCTCCGCATAGATAGGCTGATTAGAATGAAGCAATATTCAAAGTAGGGGGCCCCCCCGCCATCGTTAATTCCACAGCGAGAGTATAGGACTAGGACCGCCGGCCGTTACAGGTGAGCGAAAGGCCGGCCTCGGGGCGGCGCCGAGGCCGGCCTTTCGCCCACTGTTAAACGCACTGAGAAATCGAAATGCGGTACCAAATGCGCGGACCGGCCCGAGCTAACCTCCCTGGAGTAGTCTCCGCCGGCCCAGAGGCGGCCTTTTGTCACTGCTAAACGCAAGCGCCAAAATGCGGGCCAAAACCACTCAAACCGTAGCGGTATCAAACTGTGCTTCGCCGTTGTTGTGTATTATATAAGGGTAGACGTTGTCTTTTGATCTATCAATCAATCAATCCAATCATCAGTCAATCAATCAAATCAATCATCTATCATATCTAATCTCTCTATCTTCTTTCTATCTTTCTTTTTTCCATCTTATCCTAACGCAATCCTATCTTTTTTATTCTATCTTTCATGTTATTGTCTATCTCTCTATCTTTTCTTTCTATCTATTTTCTATCTTTCTTCTATCTTTTCTTTCTGTCTGTTTTCTTATCTATCTTTCTATCTTTTGCTATCTACTTTCTATCTCTCTTTCCATCTCTTTTATCTATCGTTTCTTCTTCTATCTTTCTATCCCTATTTTCTGATCTTTCTTTTAATTTATCTATCCTTTTCTCTATCTTCCCTTTCTATCCATCCTGCTATCTTTCTATACTTTCTATCTAACCTATCTTTCATCTATTCTATCTTCTTTCTTATCTTATCTTTATAATATCTGTCTTTCTTTATCCTTCTTTTCTGTTTCATTTGTCTTTGTATCCTGTCTACCTATCTTTCTTTTTAATCGTTCTGATCATTTCTATCTTTCTAATCTTCCCTTTCTATCCATTCCTGCCATCTTTCTATATCTTCTATCTATCCTATCTTTCTATCTTTCTATCTGCTCTTTCTATCTATCTTTATAATATCCCTGTCTTTCTTTATCCTTCTATCTTTCTTTTCATTTGCTTTGTATGCTGTCTGACCCTATCTTCTCTTTTATCGTTCTTGTCTATCTATCTTTCTACTCTATAGTTTTCTTTCTATCTAGTCCGTCTTCTATCCTTTCTTTCCATCTCTCTTTCTATCTTTCCTATCTAGTCTACCTATCTGTTCTATGTGTCGTATTTAAGTATCTAGCTTTGTAATCGTGTAGTGTGCGTGTGGCGGTGTGTGTGTGTGTGTGTGTGTGTGTGTGTGTGTGTGATGTGTGTGTGTGTGTGTTGTGTGTGGTAGTCGTGTGTGCGTGCGAGCGTGGTGTGTGTGGTGTGTGTGTGTGTGTGTGTGTGTGACAGTGTGATGCCCTGATGACCATCGCGACGAAAACTTACTGGGGCCGGCCAAAGGCTGCTACTGTAAACGCACGCGCAGTCATCAAAATGCCAGGGGTGCCGAGTACGCCGGCAATTTAGGGCCGGCCTCCGGCCGGCGCCAGGCGCGGGCCCTTCAAGCTGTAAACGGGTCTAATAAGAATTAAATTTAACAAGCGTGCTAACGCGATTCGTGACACCCGCACAACTTATGATTTTGCATCAGTGATGACCTTTGCACCTGGAAGTCTACTATGTACCGAAAGTTCTGGTACCTGTAACCACTCCAGTCATGCAAATATCCCGAAATACGGTTTTTCTTTGTGCGTCATAGATGACGTCACCATAACACTTTGACATAGAAAGCCGATGCCTGAAATGTAAATCTACCGCATCATGTGTCTATCAGAAAAACCAATAAAAAGTATGGGGTCCACCCGTTAATTCCAGAGAGTTTATGAGTGGTATATTAAAAATGTCAGCATTCACGTATACGACGACCAATGCACGCGCATTTGCAAACAAGTTTTTTGGCTTGTAGGCAATATTTGGGTCCTGAGGGTTCACGGCAAAGCGGTTCTAATTGATCGTACGATCAGCCAGACATCCGAAACCATCAAAAAATGAGGTATTTTGGTCGGGAAAGGAAATGCGCGCGCAAAAAACGCGCGCGTAGCCCGCGCGCACTAAAATGCTCCAAAATGACCTGAAACATATAGTACATATCAATAAGAAGTCCATTTGGAGCATTTTCTTATTTTTCTTGACAGGCGCCGCGTACCCGCATGTTAAGACGTGCGCGCACGCGCACGTGTTGGACAAAAGATGACCCCATGACCCTGAACTTGACGGGCCTTCGCGAAGTTGGGTTGTTTTAATTCCGACCCCCGCGGGCGGCTCGAGATATCTGCAAATATAGGTTAACTCTAGCTTTTTCACAAATTGACCAGTCATAGATGTTGTCACATATGGTCTTATGAGCATTGACAAAGACTACCGTAGGTATTGACATGGGACAATAACATGCTAAGTTTACAAGACTAATGCTGTTATCTATTCTTGAGATAACGCTGAAATAAAAGTACCAGAAAGAAACATGAATAAACAAAGTAAGACAAAAAATTTCGTACCAAACTCTAAGTGATCCGCCATTTACGCGGATCACCAATAATTTGATAATGCACCAAAACACTAATACGTCAGTTAGCACTCTAGTGAACTCACTAAACTGACTGTTTCAGAAGTGTTTTATCAATATTCATGTATTAAGCCTAAGAATTATAATTTCATAAGACTTAAGGGTGTGTATAAACTTTTGTCCAGGTTGAGGAATAGCGTACCACATTTGAAAATGATGAACACTCTTGTACTAATATTATGGGCACAGAAAATCCCAGGGGGGACGAGGGGGACCATCCCAACCAGCCACGATTTTGAAAATTAAACAATAGTCCAGTATTACAAGAGTGTGAGTCCGCCTTAATGGGTGTCCCCCCCCCCTCCCAATTCAAAAATGGATTGCACCCATGATGTAACGTCTGAATATAGACTACAGCAAAATTTTGGTTTCTGGATAATCTAAACATTTTTCAGTCAGAACGGTCACTTGTAATTTCATCCCAAAACTTAGTTTACCATAGGTTTCTGCTAATGATACTTTCTCCAAGGTTACAGAATGGAATTTACTCTTACTATACGCCTGGTTGCTTATCTTTAAGCGCGCCAAAGAGAAATGCCCTGCCTTTGAAAGCCTAATTACAATATTGCAGGGGATGTCCCTCAGATTTATTTTTAGCATCAACCACAAGTCTGTGATATCAATGTGGAGCGTACAAATGATTGAGAAGTCGCATGACATTGCATGTTCGATTGGCGTTGCTTACTGTTTTGAATGGTACCTGGCACACTGTCAGGTAATATGAACCTTATAAGCATGTGAAATTACATGACAGTTTCATTTTTGACAAAGGCAGTCATGAGGTTTTATTTTCTTGCCAGATCGAAAAGATAAAT
>JZLH01S0114208.1:0-10094 GCA_001188425.1 Eucidaris tribuloides | reverse complement strand
TAGTTTTTTTTTTTGTTTTTTTGGGGGGGGTTACTTCTATTCATATCTCAAGATGGTATGAAAGTTCATCTTTTCTTTGTCTTCTTTTCTCTTCTTCAGAGAGACATTGGTGGTCCAAGTACAGCCTAATAAGGAGTCAAAAAAAAGTTAACATTCAATTGAAGAATTACACAACATGGCTACAGTGTCTGAATCAAAGACTACTATAGTCGGTCACCGAATGACTTGCGAAGTATTGGGCAGTCACATGATGCCAAGGGATTATAGCTGTAGAAAAAAAGAAAAAAAAAGAAATAAGGAAGTATGTTTCTGAAAAACAAGATGGCACTGTGTATTGTGTCATATTGTCTGTCCATTGTCTCCTTTAAAGGGGAAGTGTGTAAAAACCACAATTTGATGCAACTACCAAATTTTCATTACAATATACATTGTTCTGGACCATGGCACACCAAATTATCAACAATGTCGCAGTTCTCACAATATTCTCCTATTGAAAAAATATTTTGGTTCTGAATGAACCCCAGCCAGTAAAACCTAATGCACTTAGCAGCTGTGGTAATGAAATTATCGTAAATTGATCTAATAACAATTAAGGCTCCCATAAAGAGCAATTATTATAAACCCCTTTTATAAATCATACCTGCATTATTGCATTGAAGTTACTAAAAACTAAATATATTTTATTTTACAATCCCACAAGCAAAATGGTGCTCTAATTGATCACCCACATGCCCACAAAAAGCAATTTTATGAATCACAAACTAGGAGGTCATATGTGACAAAAATAACAAATAAAAAGTAGCCATTAAACGAGCCTTTTGCCATAAAACTGATAAAAGTGTGGATCATAACAATGGCAATAAAATTATGCTTAGTTTATTACACTGCCCCCCTCCCCTAATAGTATCACAATATAAATCCCATTGATAATGACCTTGATACTTTAAAATGGACTGTGGTTGAGGGGGGGGGAGGGTGTTGGGGGAGAAGGGATTCTTTACAACAACGCACTTTTGCTAACAATAACACACGAGTGTTGGACACGTGTATAGCAGACACGTCGTTGCAATTGACGACGCTAGCAAGGCAGCGAAATGCGAAATGTAATGAAGGGACACTACCAGTACATTTCAATCACATCGAGATATTACACAGATAGCTTTCACAATATACTGTACAGCTGATACTGTGAAACCTGAACCGAAATGAATTAAATACTGTGCGGAACGGCTCCACGTAAAAATAGGTGCTTGCTGCTTTACAATAACACATCTGCAAATGTCATACAGGGATTATTGTTGGGAGGAAGTAAGAAGCTTTGTACCACAAGATGCTTGATATTTTTATGCATTCATTTCAATAAACTAGTGAGAGCTAGTGCTGCAGCATAGGCTATCTCTTGACTCAAAATCATGTATGCAGTGTATTGTACATACAGCATGCACATTTTGTATTGTGTAATATATGCAACCCCCAGTGTAAAAAAATGTAACAAGGCATTCACAGCATATAAGTGCAATCACGAGTTTGAAAATAAACTTTGCATAATCAACATCCAAATATTAATGTTTTCAGCATACTGAAATAATTTCTTAACCCATTAGAACTTAAACCAAACAAAACTGCCCTCACTTTATAAACTTGCTAAAACCACCTTTCCCATTTCTCCCTAAAGTTTCTCAAAGACATTTCCTCAATTACAAAATTACAAAAACCAAGGATAAAATTGAAATGTATAGGTCTATATTTCACTGACTATTGACCAATATAGTGTTGTATTTTCTCTATGAGACTCAAGTCACTGTATTGATCTCACCAAAGATGAATAAAAATCACAGAGTACATATCGCAGTGTATTGAATTGATTTCCAAATGCACCACTCTAGCCATATGGGATCTCATTGACACATGCCACTTTAAAAGACTCTCAACTCCCTCAAGTCTAACTGTTTCACTTGTAAATCAAGCAAGGACAAAGCTACATACAATTCATGAACTAACAGTATAATAGTCCCATACATTCACTTTCTTGTACCCTGTAAATCAGACTTTTATATTTTGTTTCTTGAAATTACATTCATGCACATAATAGGAACCAGGATGGATGAAGTACATGAAGTGACAATGTAAGCAGTAAGAACACATTGTACTGATATAAGAAATATCAAGATATTTCCTATTATACAGAAATCATGAAAATAAATGAGACAAATTATATTCTGCCTTCACCTATTGAGTACTCATCAAATGATGCATTAGCATCAACCGCATCAATTGATCATTTATCAGAGAGCAGAATCAATATTTGAGCATGATTAATTTGCTAGCAAGCATAAAAGTACACACAAGGCTATATACTGCTGGCTGATTGATACTCAGATTCCAACAACAGATTCCATCAACACTAACAGCATTCAAGTATGAAATTGCTAGACATGTATCACATTCATTTGACCTCATAACTTGTTTATTCAACTTATACAGCCTGTATGAACAGATATGCCATGACAACATAATTGTGGCTAAACTCTAGGAGTTCTAACTTGGTCTATAAATTAAGTTTGGGCATGTAGGGTATACAAACACCTGCATAGACACACAATGAAACTCAGCTTTTACGTAGGTGTATTAAGTAATCCCCCAACAAAAATCCACACAAGTGGCATTATTCCTAAAACAGGGGAAACTTTTTTTTTTAGGGGGGGGGGGCCAGTTAAAGATTGATTCCAGGATTTGCAAGTCCATCACTTCCCTTCATTATCAATACCAAAAGGTAGTTTAGTACTTACAAATGGTGTGTTAAAGTTTGAGATCCATACGTCACAAATTTGTTGTTTTATGTGAAAAATTAATAACGATATGCTACCAGAATAGTGTTCTTTCCACAAGTTTAAATTTTGCTCAAATTGCGGATCACAGTTCGCATGATCAGCGGAACACACTGATTGGTTAAATGGCTAAACTCTGCGCAACCTTCAGCTAATGGCTGATCAGACTGTTTTTGGAACTAACGGAACGGCCCATGCACATTAACGTCACTGTGTAAATTTTGAAGTTTAAATGTCCAGATTTTCACCAAAACTACGTATTCTACCCAAAGGTTCTACGACAGGTGTTAATTTATACTTATCTTCACATTATGAACAATTTGAGCAGATTTCATTCATTTTGCTGTTTTCTAGCGTGCAAATCCCAAACTCTGTCTTTAACATTATTTAATGCATTTCTGAATTTATCACATAGTTTTGTCAATTTTCAGTTAGAACATGGATCCTCCCTGTAGGATCCATGGTTAGAATAAAGTTATATCATGGTACTGTCCATGGTTATACCGTTGTTACGAAAGGGAAACTGTAAAGTTGCAGCACTGCATAGCCAGTCCCTTTCACAGACAATGCATTGTACACACCCTACACACCAACTTCTACATGCACAGACTACAATCTGGTACAATTCAGGAAGTAAGAATGGCCTTTTCTTCCTGGAGGCAGTGGTGGGTGTCTATAGCTGGTAATGGCCGCATTGGGGTGGGAGTGTGCCAGTTGGGACCTGCTTGATGGATTATGTTGACTGGATGGTGTCTGGCGCACAGCATATGGCACATGCTGTACATGAGCACATGTCTGAATACTACCTGAAATATATAGATTAAGAAACTTTCTTCTTCCATGGCAGTTTACATTCATCTCACTACATTACGTTCTTATATTCTTATAATATATTGTACATGAAAGAATAATCAAATGAATTCATTCTTCCACTAGTCATAATGTCTTTAAGTTGTTGGGGTAAAAATATGTTGTGGCACAGGCCTACAAGACTATACACTATCATCTATTGTACATGAAAGAATAATCAAATGAATTCATACTTCCACTAGTCAAAGGGTACAAAGAAGTACGACATAGGCCTACATGACTACATACTATACACAGCTACATGTACATGACCCCAGTTCCTTTCATATTTACTGGTGAGGATTTAGTCCCACTCTGCAAGTTCCATTCAAAGTTGTTCAGGCCATTAACTATGAATACCTTGGGTCATGTTTTCCACTCATCACTTTTACTTGTTCATAGAATACAAATGAGTTAACATTTTGCATTGTATTATTTTAGCATCAAAGTGATCACAAAACACCCTCTGCATGAAATAAGAAGGATTGAGGCATAGGCAGCATCACAGTATAACAACCTAGGTTAATAAATAAAACACTACCATCCAAATTGAACAAACTGGTCATAAAATCCCTTTAAATTTCTTTCAATTTAGATCACACCCTTCATGTCAACCAGGAAGTAAATTTCACGACTACTGCAGTTTGCCCATGGATATGGATTGGCCCCAAAATCAGCATTTGAATTCCTGACATTCCACACCTTTGTCCCTTTAAGCAAATAAAATGCCCCATTCCCTCCCCTTTCAATAAAAATAAAGAACTGTCATAATTATCTGATGTTTGTTGTTTATATATCTTACATATTTAACACTCACTTGAACTACGAGGTTGAATTATATTGATTCCATTTTCCATGGTACAAAATATGACTAGTAAACACTTTTGAATTCTTTATTTAACAACTTGTTTTTTAACATGGCTAGTTCCCTCTGCACTACATTGACATGGGAACTGTGTTCAAGTATGCGCTCCCCTTTTCAACAACAATCTCATATTCATTCAAGTCTCTCTCGCTTGAGCTTTCCAGCAGAACAATTTCTTTGTGCCAGTGCAATCTCCGTGATTTCCAATGAGCCAGCACTGCAAATCACCAGCACTGCGATTATAGCCATACATGGAAAATAAGCCCACAGCACAAACATGTGAGCTCACGTACATTTACTGATTTGATCTGAAAACCAAGTAAGGTCACCTGATTTTTGCAGAAGGGGGTGTGGCTTGTCTGGGGCTGCATTGTCTGTGAAGCCTAAGCTTTAGATGGTCATGTATATGCAAATCAGGTGACTTAGGGTGCGGTCAGTCATTTACATATCATTAGCATATTATGTACATATCTGATCAGCTGTGGCATAATCTTGCCAAGAGAGGGCGCTTTGAACGCTTTCCAGCATTTTTTCAAGGATTTGCCTGAAGTAAGTGGTAAACTACATGTATCAAAATTTAATGAGTGGAATTTAAACTCATACAATTTATTGTCATAGTGGGAATATTTATTTGAATTTTCTGGCAAGATGTTATAAATTTCGGTAAACATAACCATTCAACAAACAGCTAATTAATTTCAAGTTTTGTCTAATCATATCAAATCAAAGTTGAGAGAAGAGACTCTACTCTTGCTTTGAATATGATTTCTCCATTTATATTTTAAAACATGAACACATTTATTAATTTAAAACTGATTTATTCATTTGTTTTTTATTTTTATTGTCAAAACATGTTTTGTAAACTAGGATTGAATTTTCAACAGAAAGCTACTGTTGAGGCATTTTCCCTATATTTATAGAGCATGTTATGCTGAGTATGGAATTAGAAATCAATACTAGAATAAATTAGTTAAGTATCCTTGCCAAATAAAACAAAGGTAAACATTTTAACAGTAGATGTATGTCAAACTGATCAAGAACTTTACTTGTGCAATTTACTTTTATGTGAATGCAAATTTTAGACCAATTACCTTAAAATTCATTAATCTATATATGGTTAATTTAATTCTCTTTACACTAAACATATATTTATTAAAAAGGTTACCTTTAATCCCAAAAATACACTTCTATCATGACATTATTTTGATCATCATCACTGCGCAATGTATCATGCTGATGCGTAGATTCGTAGATTCAGTGTCACATTCGGTTGACAAAAAGGTACATGCCCAAACCCCAGCAAAAAAATGAATTTAAGAAAAAAAATGATTTGTTCATAACAATTGTTATATCTGTTTATTTATTCATTGTTCTTTGCTTGTATAGTAAAGGTGGATTTTTTTTTATAATTTCCTTTTCCTTATTTTGTAAGATTGCACTAATGTATGTGAGTAGATTATTCTTTTCCCATGATCCACCAACCCATGCACAGTTCTGGATCAGTGATCCACAACTCTATGAATCATGCACACAATTTACAATATTACTTTTTCATGACTTACTACTACATCAATTTATGCCACATTCAGTAATATGTGACTCATGTCTGCATAATACAACAATGTGTAAGCTTAGAGGAATGTCTATTTAAAGGTGCAATACTTTGGCACTTTCTATCAATTTACATGGAAGTGTGTGACACTTTTTGATGCAATAATTGAGTTTGTACTGTGGATGCACATTTTTTTTTAACAAACCTGTAACTAGTATGGTACCAGTAATTCATAATTATATTACACAATATGATCAAACAATCATAATCATTATTATTTTCGACATCATCATCATCATTATAATCATAATCATCATCATCGGCAGCAGCAGCAGCAGCAGCAGAAACTACAGCATGATTGTTTTTCCAAAGAACCTCACATCAGTCAATTTAATTTATGTCCATTTGCTTCTCTGACACAAACATGCAATCATTTTTAAAATAATTGACAGCTGGAATTTCTATTTTTATGTTTAAAAACCTCTTTGAAAATCTCTTTCTGCAATACTACAAATTCAATTACAAAATCAATTATCTCTCAAGCTGGAAGAGATAGGACATAGACATTAGGAGATGAAAAAAACATGACAGATAACTGAATGATTTATTATATCTGCAGGGTGAACTGAGATTCACTGCAAAAAAAAATAAATAAAAGAAATATCCGTCAAAATGACAGGATCAGACTTCAATCCTTTAAACCTCAATGCAGATTTTTTCTTTGAAAAAGAAGTGCATCACATTTGGGTACATATGACAGAGACTGGAGCACTGACAATAATCAGGGTATCAACATAAAAACATACATGTAATTGAAACCATCAATCACAGAAATATCTAGGCCAAGCCTTGAGGATATTTTGTGCTAATTGAGATTGCCAGGAGGGCTCATCAAAGAAATATGTCAAAACAGTAGAAACTACATGTATGTTGTCAGAATGGATCAGGAGCAGTGTCCTGGGGAAGTTTTACCCATTGGCCCCCTCCCAACTCCACCCCCCCCCCTAACCACCATCACACTTCTTTTCATTTGTCAATGTTAAAGGGTACCACTACCTTGGCAGTATATTGAGAGAACATGATATTACTGTAAGAAATGTTAATATGTTTCTCTTTGGTATGTACGGAAATACAAAATCTGAATCATTTGTTCATTTCACTTCTGCTAGAAAATCATATACATACTGAGAGATTCAACTGATTAGCCATCTATTTATTTATTTATTTGTAACTGATACTGAGTGTTCTATTAAACTAGTCATACCAGACAGCACATCCACAGTGCTTTAGGAGAAAAACTGTCATACACAAATCTTTAGGCAACATATCAATAATCAAAAATCTTATTTATCATACACACGGAACAATAGCAGCTATAAGAAATCACATGTTTATCTAACTGTGACTTTTTTACATTTTTTTTTTTTATAGCTGAATTCAAGTGCGGTATTGGTTCCCTCCAACACTGTAGGGGGAGGCTAGCAGTGTAGCTCAGATGAAATTTGTTCATCTCTCTTTGAACTGAGAACCCCCAAAAGTCTTCTTTGATAATTCAAAAACCCTTCATGCGATATTATTTAACTTCTTCACTTTATATCAGCAAGTGCTTGTCAAGAAGAGGCTACCGTGGTAAAATAACTCTATTATTATTTAATAATAATCATCATTATCATCATCATCATCATCATCATCATCATCATCATCATCATCATCATCATCATCATTATTATTATTATTATTGGACTGTACTCATGTCATAAACAAAGTAGCATAATATGCACACTCTAACATGTTTTCATGATTGTGGTTATATATGTACTTGCAATTCTACATAAATCAGTGATAAGATATACATTTCCACAAGACAAGAATCAAACGTAAGATGAAGAGGTTGTCCACACGAATTGGACCCTATTCAAAAAATGGTCTTACCCCCATAGAAGACACAACTGCTATATCGATTTTGAGCTCAATGATAACATCACAGGTAATATTTATGACCGAACCAATCTCGCACTATCAAAAAATAACCACTCGCACCACACCTCTGAACTTTTTTTTTTTCAAATGTTAACTTAAATTAGATTGGATGTCACAACCTCATTTGTAGATCACAGTGCGACTAAAAGACCGCTAAAAAGGTATGAAAGAAATAAAAAATCAGAATAATCATACAAGTAAAAAGGAAATACCAACAAATGGTTACAGAGTTCCAAGCTCGTTATCGAGCAAACCCATGTACCCTAACCAAATTACATATGGCTACATCTGAAATGGGTGCCTCATGAAACAACTTGTATTACACCACAGCCACACCCGTGGTGTCCGCGCCTAAAATCAAAGTATAACAAATAAAGTAATCTCATTTAGACAGAAATAACCATAAGAATTTGATCCCATATAGTCCTTAACTTATACAGGGCTCCTGAATTCTAGGAATTTGACAACAAAAATTGCCCAAATCATCCACATTTTTTCTCCAGGAAAAGAAAATGTAAGGAGAAATTAATGTGGTGTCCGGTGTAGTGGCAGTATTTTTGAAGCAATGACACTGTCCTGCCTGGTAAAAACAAACTCAAATGTCCTGGAAGAAAAATAACTCTGAGGGGTAGAATTTCAACAGGGGCTACCTCCTGTATAACATTTTAGGGGGTACAAGATAAAAAAACTAAAAATACACAAAAACATAACTGTGGTGTCCACCCTGTAGTGTTCTGATAACACAAAATGGAGGAATTAACCTGTATTTTAAAAGCATTAGTTGTTTTATTTTACAATGTTTTTACTTTTCATTCAGAAGAAGGTGGTTATTAGAAACTTTGTGATACATTTAGAGACATATATCACTTATTATTTAGAAAACAAAGGCAATACTACCTACCGACTCTACATGGACACCAGTGTCCAGTAAGAGTCGGTAATTTTCACACACATTGACATATGACCAATTTTTGACATGCCTGTGAAGATACTCTTTTTCCCTTCAAAACATGTATCCTGATCAAGGTTCTTTGAAATGCACCTTTTGAAATAGAAACACCAACAACAATCCAGGCATTGTCATGTTTTTTATTTTCCACAAATGTCACATTTTTGGCCCGAGTTTCGTGGACAGACCCATATATACAGAAAGATGGACATACATACAGAAACACGAATATGTACCACTCACACATACACACTCACCCAGATATGTACACACAAACAAACACACCTACACAAATATTTATCCAGTTAGTCATGCATATACATGTATGTATTTATAAATACTAAAAACACACTGCAAATACTTGAAATAAGAATTTTAGTATCATGTGTACTTTGCTTGAATATGCAAGTATCAAAGATATTAAAATTATCATGGCAGTACTGTTTAATGCATTAAGAATATGTTCAGCAAACCAATGTCTCTTCAATTTTTCCGATTTCTAGATTGGCTGGGAACCCTGCCACACAACCACATGAACAAAGAAAAAGATGAAACCTGTAATGTTTATTCCTACCTGTGTGTGAAGATCCACTGAGGCTCTCCCGGCATACTGGGCCATCCGATGACGGTAATTCAAATTGTCACAAACCTCCTGTTGAGAGAGAGAGAAATAAAGTCAATTTAAAGTCTTGGTGTTTGGTGTAAAATAAAGTCAGAATCAGAGGAATTTTAATTCATGATCTGTTTTTTAAAGTTAGTAGTAGTAATCCAAGTTTTAAAATCCGGTTTAGTCCCCGAGCTACGGGGGTGGCCGGATTCACCTCGCACTCACAGAAATCACCCTCACCCCCTCTCTCCACTTTAATCTATTCGGCGCATCCTCCTCCCTCAACCCAACCCTCCTACTCTCCTCCACCACCTGCTTCTTCCATGTCTTCTTCGGTCGCCCCCTTCCCCTCTGACCAGCCACCTCAAACTCAAGCGCCCTTCTCAAAACATGATCAACATCCCTCCTCAACACATGTCCATACCAACGTACTCCGTATGCCTTCGCCATCTGACCCACCGTCT
>JZLH01S0114178.1:0-13105 GCA_001188425.1 Eucidaris tribuloides | reverse complement strand
TGCGCATGGTGTACACCTTGTAGCAAAAAATAATAACCCATGTAATGTGTACTGCAAGTCTGCTACAAGCTCACAGACAATTCCACAATCCACATACAAGTGAATGCCCATCACATTTTACAGACTGCTTTCCCCTCGAAAGTGCAATTGCTATATTCTCTCGAGACCTTTCGGTAATGAAGTGTGACACTGCCCTCTTTGTTGACACAGGCTACAGATGGCTGACCGATTTGACGCTTCGTAATCGGCCGCTCATTGATTCAAATTTGATTACATGATATTCCCTGATACGCTTTGCAGGCAACGCGTCGTAACTCGTAAGCACAATTCTGCACCACATGGTGTGCAATAGTAAACCTGCAACATGATAACCAATGCTTTCTAAAGATTACATTATCTGCAAGTTTCCACAGAAAACTGTTACACGGTATTACCCGTGTAAGAATCCACAATTCCAGAAAACCTTCCTGTGGAAACACAAGCAACACAGATTATTGATAAACTGTATATGACCAAAATATGGATTATCATAACTACCTTCGGGAGGTTGTTATTAACGTGTTAATCCGAGTAAAATCGCTGTGGAAATACACAGCGACAAACTGCGTCTGGCGGAAGTAGGGTCACCGGTGTGTAAACCCGGAAGTGTATAACATTTTCACATCCTTTTCGATTTCACCAGCATACACCTGATTGCTTGTGTCAACATTCTCTAATCTTTTTTAAACAAATGAAATAAATATAATAGGTCCTGAATTAATATCACAATATGCCAGTTTGACAACAATGCACTGCAAGTCTGCCATGTCAAATTTGAATTTCTTGACTTCCGAATGACACAATTAGTGAATACATGTACCACAGTGGGAGTGAAAGGGGGGTAAGGGGTGGATTACCCCCCCCCTAAAAAAAAAAAAATATCTTTAAAAAATACAGAAAATCAAGGGGGGTTGTACAGTGTAATTCATGAAATGTAGATTATTCAACACTTTGCCCACCCCTCCCCCAAACCACAACATCTTACCCTGGTGAGCTGCCCCTAGGGTGGGTGGGTTTTTTTTTCTGTCATGTTGTCACTCCTAAGGTAACATAACCAAGAAGGTACTGCACAAGTGGCCCATTACTACCCTGTGTGTAAATAAAATATCTACATGTACATGTACAGCGTTCATAAACCAACCAACCCTTTAAGTAATCAAAAACATAACCTTTGAAGTTTTCACAGAGCTGAGGTGGGTATACATGAAACTATGGCAGGTATTTATGGGTAAACCCTCTTGACTCCTGTGCAATTCTGTGCAAATTTGTTTTTATATTAGAAAACCCAATATTGCAATTGTTATACTGTACCACTACCACTTGAGGACAAAATGACAGTACAAATGGTGTAAGTTAATACCATATATGTGGCACATTAGCTCAAGAAGGCACCTGTCTGCTCTATATGCCATCTTGATGCAATAAAATATGTATTTTTCAAAATCCTAATTACAGTTTTGGAAAATGGTAATAAAAAAATGAATTTTTTTGCTATTATGTTTTTTTAGATAGACCTACATGTATGCCATGAAAATTGCTCCCTTTAAAACTCAGACTCTTCCATTTTTAAGAAACAACTCAAAATGTTAAATGTCGCCAAAGACCACAACATTTCCCATGTCCATACCATTTTCAGTGGTTAGGGGGGCACTCTACTTCCAATATATGTGCCACAACGACGTCACCAATTGGGGGTCAGCATGGAGCTGGCTTGAGAGAAAAATGAGGGTCTGAGAAGTGGGCCAACAACAAAAATGCCACAAGTGTTCACATTCAGTATTCATGCAAGCTGGACTTTGAACAATCTGCGTAATTTTAAACATTTAGGCACACAACTTGTTCAAGAGCTGACAATACTGAGTCAAGTCTGAGCACACTGTACACTACAGAAGAAGCTTGTTTTTGTTGTAAACTTGTACTTCATTTGGCTTCATACAATGTCATTTATTGCTGTTTTCATATTAAAGCAAACAGGAGAGCAAACTTAGGGTAGGGTTACTAAGTCAACAGATTGTGTGCTATACCTTGATAGAAATCACTACTAAGCTGAACCATTTGTCAATATTTGCATGCATGTCGTTTCTCTAATTGACAAGGTATACATTAGTTCTGTATCTCATCGGTTGTCCAGCAGAATAGCCTTTAACAGTAAATTTTCTTTAATTTGAGAAATATTGCTTTATTTGATAATTGTACTTAAAAGACTGACAGGAGTGTCTAAAAATATCATACTACTTGGATGAAATAACCGTGATTTTCCACTTACACACAATTTACTGTTAAGGCCCTTCTGCCGGGAACATATGCTAGCCTTCTGCTGAACAACAGACGATTACATGTTTTTCTGTACACAATTCAGTTCCCTGGCTTTGAATCATGTCAATTTGTTGAGGCTTGATGATTATATTATATCATTTCATCATCTGGCGTATTCAGGGGGCAAGGGGGGGGGAGGGGGCACGTGCCCCAGATGCCACTTTCAGGGGGTGCAAAAAAAAAGGCAAAAGTGAGAAAAAAAATCAAAAGGAAGAAAAAGAGAAGAAATGGGAAGAAAAAGGGGAGAAAAAACATTGAAAAGATAAATTTCATAAACAACCTTGGAAGCTAGCACTTGGTGAAAAAATTGGAAGGGGTGCAATTTCAACACTTGCCCCCAGTTTGAGATGTTGGAAGGGGCACAATTCTAGCACTTGCCCCGGCCGCTGCATTTCCTACATACGCCACTGCATATCTGATCTGCCCAATATTTGCTCTGCCTATAAGAATAACAATTTGGGTTACTTAGCAACTGTCTGAAACGGTTGTCACTATACAGAAAATGTGATGACAAGTTTCCCAATTCAAGGAAGGGTATTTCTAACTTTACATAACTGACAAAGAAATTTGGTGTATCTCTTAAAACGCCTCATATTTATAAAACTTCAGGGGGCTCCGCCCCCGCGACCCCCGCCAGGCACCCTTATAGGTGGCCCCTGGACCCCACGCCGCACCACGCTGTGCTTGCATCGCGTGTTGGATAGTGGCGCAGTACAAATTCTTCACAACAGATACATGTATGGCACTTCAACAATAATAATTGAGAAACCCTGGTCTAAGGCTGTCGGCAAAATCCGTTTTAGCATTTAAACTTATTTTTGTTTAACATGTCCCATGAATTACATTACATACATGTAGAACCAAAAATAACACCCTGTCGGAATAGTTGATTAAACAAAGTTTAGCCATGTGGTTCATGTACATGTACATGTATGATACAAATTCCTGCTCTACATGTATAGACTGTACTATTTTCACATTTGTGGTGTCATTTTTAAAAAACAAAATACATGTATGTCAGCCCCCCAGCAAAATTTTGCCTGTACATGTATAGTGTTCACAAGAATAGAGTAGGCCTATAATTTGTTCTACAATACTCTGGCTTGCATGTTTGGACTATGGACCCAAGTGTCAGTTGGATGAGCTTCTTTGTAACAGTAAAATTTTGAAGAGGAATTCTTTTTCCGGTTGTATCACTATACAAATTTTTGATCAATGATCAATGACAAACTGATAATGGGGCTATTGAAGCCCCAAGGGCACTATACATGTAAATTGCACTATCAATATGGTCTTTTGCTCACCTATATTACATATAAGTGTGTCACAAATGGGATTTGCTGTGTGCTTTTTAACTCTGCTCATTGTTGAAAATGATTTTATTTTGTATACACATTGCGTTTTCCATAAAACGCCATGACCCAGCAGATACATACATTAACACTTTGTATGTCATAACTGGTAACTTAGTCCTCACCGGGTTTAAAATGCCTGGAGATAAAAATCATGACTGTTTCACCGGGAGGGGGGGGGGGGGGGGGGGGAGTAACTTGTCTTAGAAGGTAAATGGGAGTGTGCCCGCTCTAATAGGTGACTTTTCCGCAAAAAAACCTTGTACATGGGTAATGGTTTCTGGGGAAAAATCGCCTTAAAGCATGCGGTCATGATTTTGAATTTTAACGATATAACAGCTAGATAATTTCGCAGCTATTTCACATCGCTAAAATGCAGCAAAAATCAACTTTTCTTAATAAAAACCCTTAAAAGATAAGTACCACAATTTTTTTTTAGCTTGCACTTCACCGACCCGCACCCCCGCCCCCGTCGAAAGCGCGAGTCGAGTACCCCCCCCTTCGCGCCCGTGTCACGATTTATCAAGAATTGATCAGAAGTAAAACTTACGGTTTATTCAGGGTCCACACTAACTTTTTTGCACTGTGCCCGTCGGGCAAGTAATAATCACTTTCGATTTTTAGCTGCCCGAATGAAAGATTTACTTGCCCGATTGAGAAATAAACAAAAACATTCTAATGATTCTCACTAAAATTTTAACAATGAAGGCTTTTTATAGCATTGACATTTAATTATTTATTCTGGGGATTGCAATAGGTTGGATTTATGAAGTTGAGTCATAAAATTAAATACAATGAACAAAAATAATGTTGAAAATAGACACTGAAACACAAAATTTAGACATATTTTTGTTGTTTATGGATGTATTTGCATCATTTCATGATCAAAATTTTACTTGCCCAAATCAGGCAAGTGCAGTTTAGCATTTTGAGTTTTTTACTTGCCCACATGAAATTTTACTTGCCCTGGGCAACGGGCAAGTGCTAGTGTGCGGCCCTGCTTTATTTCAGGAACTAAATAATAATAATAATCCAAATTTTATTGTTCAAAACAGAAATTAGAAATTCGAAATCCTCCGAAAATTCATTTTGCCCAATTGATCGTGCGCCTGGCAGCCACTGAGCAGTGCCAGATCGACGTTGAGCACTCTATCCCTTAAATCGTTAACGCCAAACAGGGTCTTTGGTCTGATGCGGCCGGGATTTGAACGGGCTTGAACCCCGACCTCCCGGTTGTGAGGCGGACGCTCTACCAACTGAGCCAACACAAAAGTACATGTACAAAACTAAAAATCATTTTCTTTTTGTAATTTATTCTTGTGCCACTATACCTCCATACACAACTACAAACTGTGCACACGTTAAATAACATACTGACTTTCTCAGAACAAAACCAACTTTTACTGAGTGCAATTTTATTGTGTAACTCCACACTATAGGCAAAACTTAAAATGTTGATAGTGATGCTACGATGATTATGTTAGTAAGTGCACATTTCGATAATAGATTAAAGGTAAATGACATGATTGGGGGTAGTCCTCAACTTGGGCGGAAACTACTCTAGAATCAAGTAAACTATGTAAGGATTCTCCTGTGAAAATCTTGTAGTCAAACGTTGACTCATTCTAAAATAAACAATATCAACATCACTCGTAGTACGGAAACCTGTTGTGTGGCTCTCTACGGGCTTATTTTTATAGTACCCGGCAAAAAATAAGATACTCCTATGTTTATGCTTGATTCTCCTTAGGTAAACAAATTACACACAAATCCACCCAGCTGGGAGATCCACTCCTGCTAGTGTATAGTTGGTGTACATTTCAACTCATTTGGTTCTTGAGGCATTTTCAAGTGTTCCCAATCATTTCACTAACCTTTAATCAATTTAATTAAACACATGCCGAAACAACAATGCAAAAGTATAATGTACTGTACATTACCTGCATTTGTAGATGACATAGGCCTATATACTGTTTAGGTCTACACACTGTCCACTGCCCACCCAGATCACTTTTAGGTCCTGTTCAAGGTACCCACTGGACCAAGACCACAAGGTTGTTCTTTGTAAAATATTACACTTTGATACTCCTGGAATTGGGATAATGGATCAATGCCAGTGCACACCATGAATAGTATTCCAGTCCAGTGCCTAA
The DNA here is from genome assembly GCA_001188425.1 of Eucidaris tribuloides. Lineage (NCBI taxonomy): Eukaryota > Metazoa > Echinodermata > Echinoidea > Cidaroida > Cidaridae > Eucidaris > Eucidaris tribuloides. Next base: position 7,245 of record JZLH01S0114178.1, on the reverse strand, counting down.
CTCGAGATGTTGACAATGCAGGTTACGCACCTTTACAGCTTCACAACAGCTTAAAGTCTACAAAAAAAAACTTAATCAGTGAAGTATATACGCCTACGTTTATCACGTACACTGATTCTTACTACCAAAGTCTATGTTCTAGACTGAGTAGGCTGTACTGCAGGGTTCCCAGCATTTCAAGAAAATAAAATTCCCTGATTTTTCCCTGATGAAGTCTCAAAATTCTATGATAATTATTTGAACACATTTCCAATTTTACATGTTTTCTATGTTTTCAGTCATCCAATGGATGTTATTTGACATGCAACAAAATATAACAGAGTTTGACTGACAACTTTCAATTTTTGGGCCAATCAAAATTCCCTGACTTTTCCCTGACTGGAAAAAGTAAAATAATTTTCCCTGATTTCCCTGATGGGCTGGGAACCCAGTACTGGGAATCAATGAATTACATAGAAAAACATATTAGAACAGTTCAATGACCAGCTTATATGAAACAAATGGATTCCCACTCCAGAACGCGTTGTGAAAGTGCAACATTGTAAACCCACTACAGTGTACAATCAACACTACATAAATTATGCATACATGTACCACTGCTAATGAAAGTCTGACCGTTGATATTTGTTTTTCAGATTCATTTTTGCCCTACTTGGTAAAGGGCAGCTCAAGCTATTGTCCCTCTGAAGCAAAAAATTCAATCAGGTGGAATTGGCCACAAAGTATATATGCCATTTTAAAGCAACAATTCTGAAGCTTTAGTGGAACATAATAAAAAAAATTGTACGAAATGTAAAATTAACGAATGCCACGTGAATAATTTGTATGGAATAATTAATCTTGCGTGACAGTACGCGGACACCTTGTGTAATTTAAATCTGTAAATTATTCTTAATGATGTATTGCAATATAAACAGGAGGACCTATGAGATCCCTCATAAGGATTAATTGATAGAAAATTCAGGCGTCAACAATGAATTAATTATGCCCCTAATTAGCTTCGTAGCCACATGTAGCGTCCGATACGTCACAATTTTGCATTATGATTTTTTAGATTTAAAGTGGGAAAGCTTGCATGTGTTTTGGATAAATCATTTGTGTAAAGTTCTAATTTATATACGCACACATTGAAAGATAATAATACATTAATGGACCATAAATCCATTCTAATTATATCGTCAAATTAAAAATTTGTTGACGTACGGACAACTGTGTACGACGGGACATTCGTAGTCTGCTATTGCAGACACTAATTTGCCATATGACCTTTTTGTGATACAGGTCATGGGTAAAGTGAGTTATTCTGCTTCAGAATGAAAGGGCGGAATTTATCATATTTGAATTAAGATGTGAAATTTCAACAGACTGATTATGTATTAAACTTACTGGATATGTTGGCCAATATCAAAAATAAGTCTGCATGTGCCAGACTAGTTGGTGTCGGCTGAACTTGGCCTAGGTAGAGCAAGGTGCATAAAATGATTACTACATAATGTAATAAAAGTAATGCATTTTGTGATACTGTGCAGCATGATTGAAGATGTTTAACATTAATAAACTAATATTCAGGCAGACAAATAAGCTGCTACTAATTAATTGCTCTAACGAATACATCTGTTTTGATGTCAATTGATCAATATATATCCCCCAGTTCTGCATGTTGCCGTAGCAAAAATAAATATTACGTCTGCCCTAGTTCATGTTAATGATGCCTAAAATTGTAAAATTCTTAATCTATGAGGAAGGAAAAAATAATTACTATAAATCTTGTAATGAACAAGAATTATGTATGAAATTGTTGAGACAGTGCATTTCTCATAGGGAAATATTGTCCCTACGGCACAGTCCGTACGTCACACGCACCATTGTTAGTATTTAGTTAGAAGAAAAGCAAAAACAAACATTAAATTATTTCACGTCATAGGTGAAAATGGTGCAATGTATAGGTGGATTAATATAATCACCAGACTGAAATTTATTATGATGTAGATTCAGTAGAATTTTTGTATGATAAACATTTTTCTTTAAAAGCACATGTTCTGTGGTCCCGTACGTCACACAGCCATATTAATTAACATAAACCTCTGTTAATGGAAGTTTTCAATACTGTTTTTTACACGTTTTAGCAAGACAACTAAGAGTCTCCCAAACTTGCACTACAGATTTAACAACAGTCTCTCTTTTTAGATAAGCTCTCTCAAAGCCTCTGAACTGTCCCGTACGTCACTTTCAAATTAGCTTGGACCTGCCCTAAAATAAGTGATAAAAGGGTCATGCACGATATCAATGCATATCACACAGGGATCGAGGCCTGCCTCGAGGCCAGATTTTGCTGGCCTGGGCCTTGGCCTCGGACCGAGTCATGTGTACAAAGTGTATGTGAAAAATATTTTCTCAGCGGCCTCATGACTCGGAAAGGTCGGCCTCAACTCCATCACTGATATCACAACATTTGACTTTAAAACAGAATGATTATTTCTCCTGTAAATTTTGCATGAAGTGACAACATGCTTGAGACCTTAATATACCAATTGATATCTAGAGTGAGTGATGAATATTTCACGAGCATTTAAAGATTGTGTCATTCATTTGCACGTCAAACAACACCTAAATGAACGAAATCAGCTGAAACCATATCCAATGTAAAGATTAATGTAAATAAACACCTCTCATAGAGACTTGGGGTAAAATCTCGAGTTTTGGTGAAAATCTGGACGTTTAAACGTCATCCTTTTTCAAATTACTCAGAAGCAATTTCAAAAAATCCGTGACGTCAAATGTGCATGTGCCGTTCCAAAATTGTCCAATCAGCCGTTAGGCAAAGGTCGTGCGGAGGTTAGCCGTTTAACCAATCAGTGCGCTCCGCTGATCTTGCGACGATACACAAAACCGCGTTTCGTTTGAGAAAAATTGAAACTCACGGGAAGAACAACATTCTGGTAACATGTCGTTATTAGTTTTTCTCATAAAACAACAAATTCATGACGTATGGATCTCAAACTTTCAACACACCATTTGTAAACTAACTACCGTTTGGTATTGATAATGAAGGGAAGTAATGGACTTGCACATCCCTGACACAATCTTTAAAACCAGGAGTACAAAAACCAATGAAAGAACAGATACTGGAAACAGGTATGTTAAAATTGTATGCGCAATACTCTATTGTACTCAATACAAATTAAGCAATGATTATTAAAAATAAAAGGGATTACATGTTACATAACTTTTTGTTTATCTTGTGCATACATGTATGATTACTCATCTCTTTTTATCTAAGCACTCTATCTGATTTCCACCCACAAGAATATGAACACTGCAATTTCACGTCATAATACAGAATGATATGTCTCACTCTGGGTCTGGGATAGTCTGAATTCCAGACTCTACCCCTGCAAAGCAGTAGCCGTCCAGCGTCCACGGAGCAAACAAGTTTGGCTAATTATTCCAGAATAATGGTCTGGCAGTCAGACTATGTCTGGGAGGACATTTTCATAGGTGGCATGGCATTCAAAGTGACTCACAAAGTACCGTTGCAGTATGATTTCAACCTTTGTACAAATTTATTATTGTTATGGGTGTCCCAGTACATCGATTTTCTTGGTTGAGACATTTTTTTCTTTTAAGGCCTACTATATGTAGCTTTTTCTTTGGACTGTTTTGGGGTCAAGTCAAGAATGTGATTGCCAAGTCATTACATGAACAAAATGTACATGTAGCCTAAATTACTTCAATAAGAAAAAAATATTTGGATGAGTTTTACAATTTCACATTACGAGTTTATATTTAAACTTGAAATGACCAGAAGTAACTTATAGGGAAACTGGGAAAAACAAGCAATGAGTCTGACTTTAAGAACTACACATTTGACAATAAGCATATTTGCCCTACATGTATGTGTATCATTCAGGTCATAACCCCACCAAGTGGACAAATTGTACACCATATGAATTGTGAACCTTTTAAATCCATGTACTTGTCACATAAACATTTATGGCAAACACAGTTTGCATTTAGATCTAGACACTTAATGATAAAATGTATATCTCTTTTAACAAATTGTCCCATCATTGGTTTCGTCAGAATTTTTTTCTTTATTCCTGTTTCTTTCTGATCATTTTTTTGTGCCCGCGATATCTCAAGAACGAAGACAGCAAAAGTCTTGTAACTTGGCATAGTTATGTCCCATGTCAATATCTCGACATGGTTATCTGGTCAATGTGATAGATCATCTATGACGTCATTTATGACGTCAAAAGCCAAAAGTGAGACTTAGCCTACATTTGGGATATCTCAAGCCGGCGGTCAACTTAAACAATGAAATTTTGCAAAGGTCAAGTTCAGGTCAAGGGTCAACTTTTGGACCATACCTCGTGCGCGTGTGTGTCACGACGGGCGCGTAAAATGCAAAAAAGCTCCAAATCACTTCTTGACAGATCTATACGTTTCAGGTCATTTGGAGCATTTTGGTGCGGGCGCGTTTTTTCGTGCGCACCACTTTCCCGAGAGAACACCACCGTTTTTTCGATGGTTTTGGGTGTCTGACTGAATTCTCCATTAATTAGAACCCTTTCCTGACCAGCTGGACCCAAAATATCGCTTACAAGTCCAAAAAACGTAAATGCGCGCGCATTGCGCGCGTAGTGAATTGCGGCATTTTTAAATCGCTCATAACTCTCTAGAATTAACGGTGACCCCTACTTTTTAATTGCTTATTCTGATAGACTATAGTGCATTGATATGGTTTCAGGTATCACTTTTCATGAAAAATTGTTCTGACGTCATCTACGACGTCACAAAGAAAAATCAAATTTTGCGCATATCACATGACAGGAGTCGAGTAAGATCACCAAATTTTGTACACAGTAACTTCAGGTCAAAGGTCATCTTTGGTGCTAATCATAAGTGCGTGCGCGTCGGGATGTACGCGTACGCGTACGTCAAATGTTGAATTAGTGTTTGATGGAGATTTTAAAGTGATGAGGGACATACTTCAGCAAGTAATGATACTTGGTATATAAATTGTTTGTCACATTTTGCTTAGATTTAATGATTGGAGCGTTTACGCGGATCACCAATTCGTCTCAGTGACGAATTAAAGTCTAGTTTTGTTTTTGTTTTGTTTTTTGCTGTAGGGTCTAACTATCCACACAACACAAAAAGTATTCACCACGATTTTATCTTAATGTTAGTTGTGTAACTTGTGCTGTGTGTACACAACTGATGTAGATCTGTATTGTCTAGTGCCATGGTTCAATTGCCTGAACAATCTACCCATGTGAAACTAATCACTTAGCAATCTTAGCAGCAAATTTGTGTCCAACTTGGACAGTTCTGCATGGCAATCATTTCATGCATGCATGGACTCCACTGAAATGATTAAGTCCAAACAGTTGTTAATGTTTCTTATCTGGCATAGATTCGGTCGTTGACCCAACAGATGTATTGCACTAAATTAATAGGTGAGATACATGTAGGGCTTTCAAGAAGTTTTCCATGCCTTTGCTTCACAAGCTAGGCAAAGCTCAGCTTAGTCTGATGAGATCTGATGCCTCAATGAGGTCTTAATGTCTAACAATGTCTTCATTCAACTAAGATCTATCTAGATCTACTCCATTTTTGAAAATGGAGTAATTTAAAGGCATTGTATAAACAGTGTTTTCAGTTTAAAAAATCTGAGCTGCATGATTCCCCATGCTACCAGTGTTTCTGACATGGTCTAAAAATGAAGCCCTGAAAAAAATGCAGTTTAAAACAATCATTAAAGGCAAGGTTCACCCTGACATCAAGTTGGTTTTAAAGAAAGCAGAACAAATGAGAGAAACAATATTAATGAAAGTTTGGCGAAAATCCACCAAAGAATAACAGAGTTATGAAGTTTCAAAGTTTAAATTTTGTGACGTCACATGCGAGCAGCTCCCATATATCACATCTAATATAAATTCCATAAATTTCAATTTTTAATAGTTATGATAATTGAATGCGGTTTTTTCATAGTTGCATGTATGATAATAATGTTTCTGATAAACAATGATTGAATGCAGCAGGTAAGAATCATTTTTCAAAATTCTGAGAAAAACAGCATTTTTATGGAATTTATTAATCACATGACATATGGGGAGCTGGCTCGCATGTGTACGTACAAATTTAAAACTTTGAAACTTCATAACTCTGATATTCCTTGGTGGATTTTCGCCAAACTTTCATTAATATGTTTCTCTCATTGTTCTGCTTTTATGAAAACCAACTCAATGTCAGGGTGAACCTTGCCTTTAAGTGCTTTAAAAAGTAAAAATCATTGAGAGACCATTCCAGCTTTCCCCCATAGACTGCTGTGTTGCAGAATTTCCTATCGCCTGATAGGAAATTAATGTGCCAATTTATATCTGCACATATTGTACTAGTGACAGCATAACTGTCCAAACTTTTGTGTTCTAGGGTGTTTATTTGTCCATTCAAACACTGTCAGATAGCAAAGTTCAACAATTTTTTAAACGGCTCTTCCACAGTGTTATATAGTCATTAAAGCCTGACGTTGATGTTAAAGGAAGACATCAGTCTCAGAATTGTTAGAAAATAAAGAGTCCATTTTTGAAAATTAGGTAAGTTAAAGAAGAAAATAAAGACTCCATTGACGCCGAAGATCTCATCAGACAAGCTCAGCTTCAATTACAACCGAGTGTACATGTACATGTATGAAACGGAGCACTATGAGGGTTGTACGACCACCCCCCCCCCCAAAAAAAAAAAATAATTATAATAATAATAATAATAATTAATTTAAAAAGTTTTTTTTTTCTAGACTAGATCTAGGCTAGGGCATTTTCACATCTTTCTGTGAAATTTGATTGAAAAGATTAAAAAATAATGTTCATGCCATGATCATTAATTCATGTCCCACTCAGAATTGATATTATTGGGTTGGCATATTTCCCATTCAAAGTCTTATTTCCCACATGTCCCACCAAAATCATCCCAGAAATATAAATTTCTCCTATTGACTTTGTCCACAAAAAGGCAATTTTATATCGGACGGTGTCCGGGAAATACGACAAAAAGTGGGAAGTTGTAACTTCATTGTAAAAGGTCCAAATAATTATGATCACGACCTTCCCCCCCCCCCCCCCCCCCCGGCCGAAAAAAAATATCGTGAAAACACCCCCTGCAATGACCCAGCCATGCACTTCACTGAATTCTCGACGATTACCCACCCATACAAGCAAGGGGAATATAGTGCAAATGATG
>JZLH01S0114173.1:9045-20326 GCA_001188425.1 Eucidaris tribuloides | reverse complement strand
GTACATATTATTCTAGCCTTCACCTATCCCCGAAGAGCAGTCACTTATCAAAATCCACAGTTATCCTCTCCATTTCCAGTTCTACACCATAATCCGATTTTTTTTTTATTTCCTTTCTCCATGTGATTTGCCTTGACAAATGTTTCATGAAGTACGACTAATGATGATTATAATTACATGTTTCTCTCTACAGTCACAAAAATTTCAGCACGCGTGGCCATATTCGTGTAATCACTCTCAATTCTCTGTCAAGTAAAAGTCACGAATTTATTCAATTTCAGAAATTTGTTTTATTGTGAACTTACTAACGCAAATTTATGAGAAATAATGCCGAGTCTTGGGATTCCAATATCACTGTCATGGTCATTTGTATCTGTATTTCATTCCAAGTTTATCTCATTGTATTTTGTTTTTATTTCTTCGTTATCATCAATTGTCATGATTAAGTTGTTATATAAGACAATTCCGTGACTATATTTTTATGGTACTGTATATCTTGCCATAAAACTCACATGATCGGTGGTTGTCAGACAGTTTTATTTATTTATAATAAGATAGGCTTACATGTTTTCCATTATGATGTTTAAAAACATATTGTACGTCTCACAGAGAATGCAATTACAGTGAAACCTGCTCTAGCGACCACCTGTATAGAAGGAAAACCTGTCTGTAAAGACCACAATTTTGGTTTCCATTGGAAAGTACTTTTCATAGACATGTGTATCAACAGGAACCTGTACTTAAAGACCACCTGCTCACAAAGACCACTTTTCTTGTCTCCCTTGGGCGGTCTTTATATACAGGTTTCACTGTATCTTCATTAAATTTTATGTTGTCACTTTTTCGATCGGTGTTATCCACTCATTTCAGTTTTTCCGCTAAATATCTCCTTCTTCTTTTTTCTTCTTCTTCTATCTCTTTCTTCTTCTTCCTCTCCTCTCCCCTCCTCCGTTCCTCCTCCCTCTTCTTTTTCTTCTTCTCGTCTTCTTCTTTTCTTCTTCTCTTCTTCTTCTTTTCTTCTTCTTCTTTTTTTTCTATCTTCTTTCTTCTTTTCTTTTCTTCTTTCTCTTCTTACTTCTTCTTCTTCTTCTTTCTTCTTTTCTTCTTCCTCTTCTCTCCTTCTTTCTTTTCTACCTTCTTCTTCTTCTTCTTTTGCCCTTCTTAACTCTCTGCCTTGCCTTTTCAACCTATACTCAACCATTATCATTCTAATTGAATTGAGTAGGGTTATTCAAATTCAGTTACATTTTGATGACCATATTAATATAATATTTTTTCTTGTTCACGTTGTAAGATACATTTACCTGAAATTTGAATCTCACTAATGCCCTTTTCGGAATACGTCCATTTATCAGATGTCAGTTGTATGTTGTGAGAGTTATGGCCATGAAGGTAAGAAAAACTGTAGGGAGATTTTTTTGCCGAGGAGTTACTATGCTTGTTAGGTCAAAATTATTTCTTTATTAGTGTGTTCGCTTATCAGAATTAGTAAGCGCAAATTTGCAAATGCAGCATGTAATGATGTCACAGGGGATCAGGCCAGTGTGTTCATTTGAAGTTTACCGACTCCGTATACGCAAGTTCTTGCCCTCCCCCCCCCCCCCCCCCCCGTTCCAGCACCGAAGAATGGGAACTAGCCAAATAGGGCTACATGAAGGGCAAGATTTATATATAGAAAGGAAAGGCCTTCAGAAGATCTAATCCCGGTTGTCGCATTATGTGCCCTTTTGAAAATCGTTCACAAGCCGGATAATGGTACACGTAACTACCTGGTAGTATCTTTGAAAATGGGAGGGAGACGAGCTGTTCTGAGGATGAATAACTATTGTCTGCTCACAAGCACGCGACATGACAGAAGCAATCAAAGGTACGCAAAGTTCATCGGCACATGTACTGTTCCAAAAAGTGCAATTTAGTTATATGCCACTGAATATCTCGATGTTATGACTGAACTGAGCGAAGGTAACTGCGCAGCAGTTATAGTGATCTATGTGCCATTGTGCTGAGTAGCTCTAACAAAATATCTTAGCTATCTTTCGGTACAACTCGACTATTTCCGAAAAAAATCCTGTATCGTTGACGAAATTATCAATCCTTCTTCACGGTCTATTTCGAGAGAGTTGCATTATCTCCTTCGAAAGCAGCGCTCCACGACACTCATTCTGCAATGCACATCCAAATTATACAATTGCTCCTAGCTCGAGATATTGAAGCGTCCTGGCTAATGACGCTAGCTACTAACTATTCTATTCATGTCCTCGATGACATGAATTTTAGAACTCGCGGTAATCTCTTCTACTATTGATAAAATTTAAACAAAAAAAAAAACGTATACAGTGCTTTTACTTCAATCTTCATAATCTGAAAGTGATGCTGTTTTTCCTTTTATACTAATCATGGATCATCGTTTGCGGATGTCACACTAAATATTATATTTATTTCATTGTTTGATCTTTGTACATTTCTGTTTCTCGATAGTTTCTTTGATTATTAATTTGTCAAGGTCATTGGACAATTCTATGTGCCATTACAGGTGCAAAGAGGGTTGGATGTGACGGGGTTATTTGGCTGTCTTTACAGCTAGTGTGGAATATCTGATATTATGCCGACTCGAATCAGTGTTCACAGCAATCCATGAACACAAATTCGTTTTCTCGTATCACTCCTAATTTTCGAAGTATACACACACATACTTGTGTATGTCTGTATTAAAGTAAAGTTTTTTTGACTTCTCGATGAGTTTCAGTGTTATGTTGAACCTTGGTCAGCATTCCCATGTTGAAAACGAGCTTGATCTGTCTTCAAATTGCGCCGGCAGCAAGTGCACAGAGAGCCGTTATGCTATTCATAAGTAAACATATCGGTTTTGGCCCATTCACAGCGCCTATGAGAGGAAACTCATGACATAATATATCTGAGGTGTTATTGTTTGGTAGTCGTACCGGAAAACCTGTGTGTGATTGTCCGTACGTAAACGGGACTTGGTTATAAGCCACACCCCCTCGTTAGCAACGTAGCTTGATGCGCTCGGTCTCAAAATCAACATCTCCACGTGTACTAGACCGTCTTAAACAGAATCGTCGCGAATCGGTGTTAAATTCCCCTTCTTGAAGCAAAATCGCAAAAATATATCCACACAAAAATATGGCGATACAGTATGTATTACAGGCATAACTGCTCCTTTTTCCAGCAGAAACAATGAACTTCTTTTGGCATGTCATCTCAAACATTATTTAACCCTCAAGATCCACATACGGGGGTAGGGTGGGCCATAATGCCCCCCCCCCCGACAATTTCGACGGACTACGCCGCCGTGCAAAATTTTTTGACTGCGCGCCGTTCACTGGCTTTTTATTTTCAAGTCTCGCGCATCATTTCAGACAATTTTCTAAAAAATCAGACGTACCGTTACAACGCTGCGCAACTTTTCCTACATGCATGCAACTAAAAAATTGCTCAAAAACGTGATTTTGTGTACAAAATCAATGCAAATTGTGTTTTGAGCCAAAAATCATAAGTGTATGATAATTTTTACTTTTACTGGCTGAAATGGATTATGTTTATGCTGTTTATGATCGCAAAAGTGTCCCCGACAAAGTTCATCGAAAAAATATTTTTAAAAAAAGGTCGAAAAAACAAAGATATACATAAGAAATTCACAAAACAATAAAATACATAGGAAATTAATTCTGATTTGGCAAATTTTTTTGTAGATAATTGTTAGAAATGTCTAAATGAATATTTTCACCAAAAATTAGCATTCTACTAGCTATTGTAAGCGAGATATAGGCGAAAACATAATTTCATACACTTATTTGCATAATTAATTATATAAAAAATCAGTTTTTTGAAAATTTTACTATACAGTCTTGTAGTTTACATCCGGTTCTATGTGCGTGCAAATTTTCGCAGCGATCGCGTGATCTGCGGCCGAGATGTCAGGGCCCCCCCCCCCCTCCGAGAGGACAAGACCGAAGATAGCCCGGATGTATTAGGGTAACAAACATCGAATCCAGCACATCCCCCTCCCCTTTTTTTTTTTAGAAAATGCTGAATCTGCAACAACTCTAAAACTCCTATTACACAGGAGGCCAGCCTGGCTAGCCAGCCTGAGGCGGAGTGGTTCGTTTACACGTCACAAAAATTACCAGCCCATTCCCCATTGATTCGTCTACATTTGCAGATATTCCCACGTCCACAACCCACAACTGTATACAGTACATCTGCTCTTACAACTTCTTCTTTTGGAGCTGGCCTTGGTCAGCTTTGCATTTATGCAGCCATCGTAGCCGGCCCGGGCCGCCTACAAACCACCTCCTGTGGACTAAAAGCTAGCCAGCCCTAGGCCAGCCCATGGCTACTTCGTGTGTTCACACAGCAAGTGGGTCGGCTCCCAGGCCAGTCTGAGGCAAGCCACTTCTTGTTGTGGAACTGGGGTCTAAGATATCTGACATTATATGAATGTAATATATTGCTGATAATGTCCAAAATTAGTATTTGCAAGTAGGATGATATGCTAACAAGTGAATGCTGACCTCCGTTGGATAAACAACCAAACCTGGTTTAGCGACCACCTGTTTATGAAGACCACAAATTTTGTTTCCCTTGGAAATTGTTTCTCATTAAAATGTGTACATGTAGCAAAGAAACCTGTACACCCTCACAGCAGTGGTGGCTTGACTTTGTGTACGATTCTTATAAAAGGTCAAAAATTGCATTTTTTAATAGATATATGAAATATTTTTCGGTTCAACAAATAAATATACATGATTTCTTCAGTTCAGGTATGAAAGTTTGGTTCGAAACGTTTCATTTCTTAAATAAAACAATTCTAATTTTTTTAGGTGCCAAATTTTTGGAACCCTGACCCATGTCTTCACACATGAATGAACATTTACCAAGAGGAGAATACAGACAGGTGTAAGGGGTAGTAGTAGTATAGCATCTATTGCACTATACAACCCTTACTTGTATGGGTGCCTGTACATAGGAAGACCACCTGCTCACAAAAACCGCTTTTCATGTCTTCCTATACTAGTCTCAAAGTACATGTTTCACTGTCTAAAAGCATTCAGTTCCCACAGTACCCAAGATGAAATACACGGTAAAAACGGTTGTTTAAAATTTTGTACAATGCTGTTTACTATATGAACTGATAAGGAATTGTTTAAGAAGTGTAAACAACTGTTTTTTTATAGTTGTAAACAGCAATGTTCAATTTGTAATATCTATTGTTCAAAAAATTGAGCAGTACAGTTTCAATTTTTACATACTTGTTTAAACTTTTATACAATTCCTGATCCGTTCATAAAGGAAGCAATGGTGTATCAAATTTTAAACAGCCACTTTTACTGTTTATATTATTTGCTCTTTTTTTTTCCTCTGGTATTACGAGCCTTCTAAAGTCTACAGAGAGTTGGAAGAGTCCTCTAATAATCATCATCATCATCAGAATCGCTCTGTTGTTTATCGCGTCCCGAGAATATCGTCAGCGTATTTCTGACCTGTGGTTTGGGCTTCTCCTTCAATGTGGACTTCACTGCTCCTGCCTCGGACAATTTCCACTCCAGCTCTGCATTTAAAAATTTTGAAAAAAAATTAGTTTTTTTTTTAACACTTTGGGTGCTGGGTTATTTTGAACTTATGTGAATATCCTTTCAAAAATGTACGCTTTTTTTATAAAAATCCAAATGCTGTCGAGACAAAACATTTTAACTCATTTAGTTGGTTCAATGTGTCTTCATTTTACAATGAATATCATTGGTAGGAACTTCAGTGACGATTGTCATTCGAATTTTAAAAGAATGGAACTGATCGTCTTCTCGGCGTACCGGTACACCGATAGCACCCAAAGTGTTAATAACTGTTTATACCTGTGTTTTTCAAATAAAAACAAAGAAATTAACTGCACATTTCTGAACAGTGTACAGTACAATACAAAGTGACTGAAGTTTTAACCCGCTGGAGACTAAGTACGAGTTAACTCGTGTTGGGGTCTATGGAAAATGCGTCTTATAGTGAAATCAAATCGTCTCCAACGGGTTAAAGGCAGGGCATCTTTTTTGCATGCATGGAAATAAACACAGTTGTGTAAATACACTGGTGTATGGAAAAAAATACCATTTACGAACCTTTAGCCAAGTATAGAAGCTAGAAACTCAGTTTGGTTGCAATTATACTGACTGTAAGAATTTGAATTGAAAAATGACAAAAGACTACTTTCAGGCCCGTACAGTGCAAGGACATTCATCATGTCTGAAATAAGTTTATCAGGGCTCGCGCTCAGCTTTTTTAGAACTAGCCAGGCAGGCTACTTAGCTTAAATTTTGGGTAGTTCGACAGAATTTTGACGAGCCCGACCCCCAAAAATTGAATGTTTTTCATAATATTTCATGCAACACTATATAACATTTCAACTACATGTAGCCATGCGGACTAATCTCTTTGTATTTTGGCTACTCCGCCATGATTTTTGCAAGCCATTGGCTAGCGGGCTACTATTAAAAGTGAACCCCATTTATTTACAATTTACAAATGCATGCCAGATGCATTTATGACCATGACAATTTTTTAATGCATAAGACACATGCATACTATTATTCATAGGCCAATACATGAATCCTGAATCTACTACTGAAGTGACTCCGTTCAGTTAGCATACACATACACTAAGGCCTAAAAAAAAACAATTGTTGTATTGGAGTAACAGCTCACTGAAAATAAGGTCGGTAGGGCGGTGGGGGGTTTTTTGTGTTTTTTTAATGGGCCACTATCAGCGCCCAATGCTTTCATTCTATGAAATATAACCCTACAATCGGCCAATTTGGAAGCCGCTATTTCCTGCAATAGTTCATCAATGACATCATTTAAGCCAAAGTTGAGGACACTGAAAATAATTTTTGGCCCACGTGTGCACGTTTTCTTTACTGCATAAGACAGCTCGATCACCGCTAGCTACATGTAGTTGGCGCAGCTAGAGGCTATACATGTAGCTAGCGAGGCTCCATATACATGTAGAAGCACACGAAGTGCGTTGTACGCGCGTATACGGCGGGAAAATCGCTGTTCTGTCCGCAACACTTCAGGGTTTTCAATTCGATCACAAAGTCAGCACGATATGCGATATCGATAGCAATACAAAGAAAGAAAAAACAACGTAGGGTCAGGGATATTTTTAGGGTCGGGCGGGTTACGCCTATACAACAATTTCCTTCTTTTAGGGCTAAGCAGCAGTTCGTTTGGGGGGCATTTTTCAAAATCTAGATAATCACAGATCATCAAATTTCACAGACATGTAGCCTAATGACATATAAGTAATGTTTTGTTGTGCATCTGGATGGCTGCAAATGAGATGCCCTGCCTTTAATACCACAAATGGTACCCTTTCAATGAGTGTTGCAAGAATAAAACATATCACAGTCATTCATTTTCATTTTATACAACATCCAAGTAGATCCTTGTCATTTCATTGGAGGACTGCTGGTTGCATGATATTCAATTAATTCTCAACACAGCACAGCGTGAAATTTGGTTCCCTTTTGTTGTGCATGATGGTTCAATTTTCGTTCCATTCCACGATTTGTAAAATGTTACCGTACTGTGTGTTGCAATGTGCATACTAACTGTGTGCAGCGCACACAGTGTGCTACACACTTAGTATGTACCACTGAACTCTGTAAATGAGTTTCAAGTTTGAACTTTCAACATAACTGGTTTGATTTAAACATTTGTGAGCCGCTCCGACGGTAGGGGGCAAAAGTCGCAACGGACAAAATCACAGAAAACGCCAAAAATAAACCCATACCACTATTATGGAGATTTTTTTTTATATTCGGTTTTGAAAAGTTTGATATCTATTCTATCTAATGTGTGAGTTTCAGCTTTGGATTCGAATTCTAAATACCCCAAAACAGCGATTTTCCAAACCCTTTTCGACGGGTCAAGTTGTCGTTCGGGCGAACGATCGTCCAAAACCGGGTTGCTAAGGACAGTGTCACGTGACATCGGCACGCGGCGTATTTCCAGTATCCTAGCTTTTTCACAGACAGTGTACTTGGTGTGACTGTATGCGTGAACGTGTAATGCTTTACGTTTTTTAATCACACAACATGAATGAAAATAAATTCGAATAAGCTCGGGAGGGGTACAGCTACTCCGTCCTAACGCTCGTGTAGAATTTCTATTCATTAAACACACTCTTTTTTTCCCCCCTGTAATCAAGCGCCCGAGTGTCCCATGCTTTTGACATAGAAATTGTTTGGAATTCTCTGTTTGATTTCGGAATGCTATAGGGAAATTTTAAGAACAAAAATGCGTAATCTCTCTTTCAACAATCCAGTGCCGATCACAACACAGATTTGTTTAAAGTGGACGCTACCTCAGAGAGAGGTGTGAATTATTTTCGTAGGTATAATTGCCGCAGCAAATGGCTAAACAGTGACATACAGCAAGAACTGGGTTGTAGCGTTAAATTTACAAACGGTGTTTGTGTTTGTTATTCTTTTTAGAATTTTTAAGACATCATCAGTATCAAAAACAATGAAAATACTACTTTTCCATAATGAATTATATTAAGATTAATTAAATTAAAGATTGTTATGATTGTAGCGACACATTGGCGCCGAATGGCTGCAGGTTAGTGGTAGTTCTGTTTTACATTGTCACATTCATCATTAAACTTTTCACTGTAAACATTAATAAATGAACTTGACATTTTGCGTACAACTGGACAAGAGTACAGTCTGTCACCATGCCAATTTTAAACTTTTTTGATGCAGGTGAAGCCCCAGTTGCTAAGGACTTTTTAGGAATAATATCACTAATTCAAGGGTGCATCCGCGCCCGACTGAGTTTGAATTCATGGTGAAACTTTAAACGCCAATTTCTCTGTTAACTTCCTTAGCGCGCTGTCTAAAAATTTAACTTTCGATCGCGTTTTTCGTCCCTTTCCTTTTGCGTATATTTCAAGTGTTATATATCATTTTAAAGCTAAGAATATGGAAATTTTGAATTAAGCAAAAAACAGAAAATGATTTTTGTGACTTTTGCCTCCTACCGTCGGAGCGGCTCACATTTGTCTGAATTTGAACTACTGTAGACTGGTTGCAGATTTGTGGACAAGCCAGAATGAGAATTGCAGTGCATATCAAAATGTAAGTATGGTTACATTTTTCATATGCTCAACAATCCTCCAATCAAATGACATAGATCTACTTAGATGTTAAACAAATAATGAATGCTTTTTCATTCATTCAAGGCCTAGTTGAATGGAGTCTTCAAAATCTTTGAACTCATGAAAATATTTGTACCATTGAACTCATGAACATTCATTATTTATATGACATTTTTACACAGTAGAGGGATGCCCTAAATAATTCACTCCTGAAAAATGGCAGATTGACATTGGGTAGCTTCCTACAAATTTGAGAATTATATCACAGATATATTTGTGAAATAGGAAAAACATATATTTTCAATACATTCACGAACATCTATTCATTCGAAATAAATAAATAACTTCACAATATTCACTGTAATTAGCTTACCGTCTATTGTTAAATTCATGCCACCGAATTCCAGCGGACCAACAAACTGCTGCTTCATATCTCCTTCATAGTAGACGAATATCGTTGGTAAGTTCTTGTCCGGGTAGTTGGGTATACACGTCGTTGATATGCTTCGAAGGAACTTTGTTGATCTAAATCTACCGGCGAGCTGCGTTAAGTACTGGTTGATAAGCGAACAGAGAGGAATACTGGAAAGAAAAGCACAGAAACCAAATCAAGAATCACTCTAGTTATGACCATGTTGTAAAATTCTTGGCACGCATGTTAACATGATAGTTGGATACGTGACATGAGCGTGATAAAGGCATTCCTCTAAATGCCTGAGTATAATAGAGCTAAAACTTGCTTGTTGAGGACCGGTGTCAACAGTTCTGTTACCTTCATGTACACATCCTCTTTTTAATCTATTCATTTATTTTATTATAAACTTGTTTATTTATTTTTCATTTATTTATTTACTTATCATTTAGTATGTGATGCACCACGCCATACCCCGGGGTACCGCGTTGTGCAGCGCCCTCTTGTGTTAAAAAATGTATTTTCTCCAGTTATGATCGCTGAAATCAAGGTGATGATGCAGAGGCTGTGCAAGTGCACAACAAAAAGGCATAAACTTACGAAAAATGGGGTAAAAATGAAGTTAAATGTGTTATTTTCACCCTTATTTCATAACTTTTACATAATTTTGTAACCCAGGGTACAGTGCTGAAAAATAAATAAATAATTCAACAAAATGGCGGATTTCTAGTTGGTACCCCGGGGTATGGCGTGGTGCATCATGTATCTATTTATTGTGAAAAAAAAAAGTTACACTGACAAAATTTTTTAGAATTTTGAAGAATGCTCGTTATAACAAAAACCAATCTTTCTGGTCACTAATTTGACATTTCGTTGCTTTTTGTTGTTTTTATTATTGTCATTTTATAGGGACAGTGATTTTCCGCGATAACGGAAAACGGACAGAATTTCTGGAAATCACAACTTGAAACGGAAAATCACGGAAAACCTCTTTTTCTCCAAATTTTTACTTTTTGAAAGGAAAAAACACGAAACTCAGAACAAAAATTCGAAAAAGTTGACACAAAAACACAGAAACAGCGAGAAATATTTGTTTCAAGTTTTATGTTAACGGAATTGTCTTTTTTTTTTCATGTATACAAAGTCTATGGCAAAACAGAATTTCCATTTATCAGACAGGTTGAAACGGAATTCCAGATTTTTGGAAACGGAAAATGCCTTTTCTTGAAACGGAAAATCACTGTCCCTAATTTTACTGCTATTGTATTAACTACCTTGATATAACCAAATTTTGATATCTAACAAAATAATATTCTTGGTTCAAAGGAGTTTGAACAAATCAAGATCATCTTGATTTCTCTAGTACTCTTGAGTCAACTGTATTAAAAATTATTTTTCTGTGTGATGTATGTTACACGTACCTTCCAGTTTCAGGAGTGATTTAATGATAATCATTCTACCATGTAAATGTGTTACAACAAACGTTACTACTGTTGAGATTTTCATTCATATAATGTATACGCCATATATTTTACCGTGCACATATTTTCGCGATTTTGCTTTGAGATGGGGAATTTGCGAGAGTTTATTTTCGCATTTTTATTGTATTTGCATTCACTTTCTACAGAAATATACAGAAGTGAATATTGTCACATGTGTTAAGTCACAAAATTCAGGAAAATAAAACCATCGTGAAA
>JZLH01S0114151.1:12899-43519 GCA_001188425.1 Eucidaris tribuloides | reverse complement strand
AAGATAGAGCTGAAGAGATCAGGGAGTCTGTCGTCAAGAGTCTAGGTCTGGTATTCTCACTTATAGATGACACGGACAAGTACAATCAAGTGAGTATTCCAGCTTCAAGCTGAAAAATGAAATGTGTTCTTCTTTCAGTCTGGACCAATCTGATTTGAAGAACTGACTATTGCTTACCATGTCTGCCCTGTCTGATTGGTCTCCAAGACCATGACAAAAAAATGGTTCGTTTAATTCATACAATGCATTAGTTCAAAGACAGCTGCAAATGACAAGTATTATACAATACCTAGTAAGATTGTACGCTATCCGATTGGTCGACTGCGCTTAACATGGCATACGCTGACCGTACCATTGCACTCGCTCAGTACGCGGAGTGCAGTTTCTTTAAAGCAGTTTCGCACCATTGCACTCTGCTGATGTCATCAACCATGTACATTATTATACGCGGAGTGCAGTCTCGTTAAAGCACTTTCACACCATTGAACTATGGTTGCGCATCAATCAACTACGCGCATTTGTGTCACGCGCGCCTGGCTCGGTGTATTAAGATTCGACGCGCGCGTGTAATTTGTAGGAGTATAAGCGTACACAATACTGCGCGTGCGCATACAAAAATATTGAGAAGGCGCAGTCATTGTGTGCACGCTCAATGCCAGCAATAAACCTACTGTTATGCTTCTTTTACAGTAAAGCTCGCTGAGTAAAATCATGCATTTATAACATTCATACTTTGAAACAAGCCCATAAACGTCTGAGGTGTTGTATAAAACAAATAGTGAATGATCTTTATTCGTGCAATGGAACAAGATTTCGCATTCGGTGAAATAATGAGACGCTCTATTCAACTCGGCTTCGCCTCGTTGAATAGAGCGTCTCAATATTTCACCTCATGCTAAATCCTGTACCATTGCACTCGTGATCATTCACTATTTGTTAATTGTATCATCTTTTGTTATTTCTCTTAGATGGTCCGCAGACATGAAATTGTACAGTGTTTTTTAACCGGATATTATACTGCCATACTTTGGCAAACGAAGCAACTGACAAATCATGTAAATTTGAGTAAGGCTTAAAAAAATAATTGTTGTATTGGCGTAACCTGCCCAACCCTTAAAATATCCCCGACCCAACGTTTTTTTTTCTTTCTTTGTATTGCTATCGATAGTATCGATATCGCATATCGTGCTGACATTGCGATCAAATTGAAAACCCGGAAGTGTTGGGGACATAACAGCGATTTTCCAGCCGTATGCGCGCATACAAAACACTTCATGCGCTTCTATATGGAGCCTCACTAGCAATAGCCTCTAGCTGCGCTAACTACATGTAGCTAGCGATGATCAAGCTGTTAAACTCAACATGACGTCTTACGCAGTAAAGGTAACGGGCACACTTGGCCCAAAAATTATTTTCAGTGACGTCCTCAACTTTGGCTTGAATGATGTCATTGATGAAATATGGCAAGAAATAACGGTTTCCGAATTGGCCAATTGTAGGCTTAAAGCATTGAGCTCTGATCGTGGCCCATTAAAAAAAAAAACACCGCCCTACCAACCCTATTTTTCAGTGAGCCGTTACTCCAATACAACAATTTTTTTTTTAGGCCTAAGGATAATTTATCATCAAGCAAATTTGTAGAAGAAATAATCATTCGGTTGAAAGATATTTGAGTCAAAGTGCTGTGATATTGCAATGATGCTGACATACATTACACTTACAGAGTCACAAATTTCTCATTTAGAAGAAATGATGCATATGTCAATTGCTTTCTTTTGCCAAAGTAGGGCAGTATAATACTTCTTAAAGGCATTGTATAACAATGTTTCCAGTTTAAAAAATCTGAGCTACATGATTCCCCATGCTACCAGTGTCTCTGATACGGTCTAAAAATGAAGCCCTGAAAAAATTGCAATTTAAAACGATCATTAAGTGCTTTAAAAAAAAGAAAATTATTGAGAGACCATTCCAGCTTTCCCCCATAGACTAACTGTGTTGCAGAATTTCCTATCGGCTGATAGGAAATTAATGTGCCAACTTGAATCTGCTCATATTGTACTAGTGAAAGCATAACTGTCCAAACTTTTGTGTTCTAGGGTGTTTATTTGTCCATTCAAACACTGTCAGATATGTCGGATAGCGAAGTTCGACAATTTTTTAAACGTGTCTTCCACAGTGTTATATAGCATCTTTAACATACCTTAAAGGAATCCAGTGGATTTTGTGTGGTGCCTGGATGGGAGTGGCAGGGAGTACAGGGATGAAGAGTCTTACTCATGGACACAACTGCAATGACTTGGACTTGAACCAGGAATCTCAAGTATGAGAAGCCAGGGTCTAATCCACTAAGCTATGATGACTGCCTTCTTACTAGTATCACACAGTCATCATGGCTTCGTGGATAAATCCTGGTTTCTCGTGCTTGAGATTCCTGGTTGAAGTCATTGCACTTGTGTCCTTGGGTAAGACACTTCGTCCCCATACTTCCTTTCTTGGATAGGGTGTAAAGCTTGAGAAAATTCAGGAGAATGTTAATGCTGAGGTGACAAAACCGTGTATCTTTAAAGTACTGAATGTTTAGGAGAGCTAAACAACATAGCTGCTTTAACACTAGGTGACACTGACAAGTACAATCGATGTTAAATCTTACTATCCAGATTGATTCATTGACTGGTTGTATTCTGTTGTGTTTCTAGGGACTGGACCTGTTACTGAAAGCCATGGGAGACAGTTCCGACAGTGTCGTCAATGCAACTCAACAAACGTTCCTGCCTGCCTTTGCTGCCTGGGCCCAGGATCTGGATCGGCTCGAGACCAACCTGGTCTCGACCGTACTAAAGCGCTTGGAACTTGCTGCCATTGTAAGTCCAGTTCCATAAAGTTCACTCTGTATGACCTGTTGACAAGTTTTTAATCCAAAATTTTGAACACTCTATTTTTGTTTCATCTGCTGTATAAAGCAGAAACAAGATAGAAGCACTGTTTTTCCAATGGTGGCAGCATCAATAAAAACTTAAACCAAAGTTAAGTTTTTGAATGTTTGGCATAATTCTAAAAGTATAAGTCCTTATTCCTTGCAACTTGATCATAAAGGTTATGAAGTATCACAAATTATTTAAGTAGAGTTTCAGGTCACAAAATCAAGGTCAAAAGGTCATTCAAGTCTACATAGTTAAACTATGTTGTGGAGTCATTGGAGTCAACATCAAAAATTTAACCTAGGATTAGTTCTGTTTGTATTAACTGATAGGGCTTGGTAGGGGCTTCCAAACATTAATACAAAATTTGGAAGTTTATTAATTATGCTTATTTATGCACTGAAAATGCTATTGTTCCTTTATTTCTAGGCAGATTTTGATTCTGTTTGTTTTATCTGATAGGACTTGGTAAGGGCTTCCAAACTTCAATACAGAATTTGAAAGTTCATTAATTATGCTAATTTATGCAAATTATTCCAAATCACTAAATATGCTACTTTTCCTGTATTTCCAGGCAGATTTTGATTCTGTTCGTTTTATTTGATAGAGCTTGGTAAGGGCTTCAAAACTTTTATACATGATTTTGAAAATTATGAATTATGCTTCTTCATGCAAATTTATTCGACGTCAATGAAAACTAATAAATGCATTTTCGGTAGCTCCTGAGTCTTAGTGTTCAGACTGATAAAGCTAGGTCAGGGCGTCCAAATTTTTACGCAGAATTTTGAAATTCATTAATTATGCTTAATTATGCAAATTTATTCAAAATTAAAAAGAAATGCTACTTTATTTCTTGGTGGATTTTGATTTTGTTTGTTTGTTCTGATAGGGCTTGGTAGGGGCTTTCCACACAAAATTTTGCAATCAATTAATTATTGCTGATTTCTGCAAATTTTTTCACCTTCAATAAAAAATGACTAAAAAAAACCTGAAAGCCTGCAAAGCCTAGCATAATTTTGAAATGCATCTTGTCTAAAAATTGTGAGATGCAGGCAAGACATATATTGTGCATTATGTAACTTTCTTGTTATGCACCTTTCTTTAGTTGGATTAAATCAGAGCAAAATTGTTGGTGTGCAAATTAAAAAAAACACAGATTTTTAGTCTGCAGTATTATTGTTATTATAAATATTGTTATTATCTATCTAGGATTTGCAGCGGCCACGCCCAGACCTTGTGCATGGGGAGACACACATCCAACTCTATGCCCACACCTTACAGTGTCTGGTACCAGCCCTGTATGCCAATGTATTACAAACAGGTCCCTTCCAAGATCAACTCAGAGAGTGTACGGAGGAGGAAGAGGAGACTCCTGAACTAGAAGGTGAGGGAGAATGATTAACTTTGGTTGTGATGATGATGGTGATGATGATGATGATGATGATGATGGTGATGAGGTTGTGATGATGATGGTGATGATGATGATGATGATGATGATGGTGATGATGATGATGATGATGATGATGATGATGATGATGATGATGATGATGATGAAATGATGATTGGGAATAATGATGATTAGGTTGATGATGATGTTGTTGATGAGGATGATGGTGATGATGATGATGATGATGATGATGATGATGATGATGATGATGATGGTGATTGGCATGATGATTATGATATAATTATTAACTTCATGACTTCAAAGAATCTTCATCCCCCTGTTTATTCCACTGGCACTCAGAGAGTGGTTGTGCATTTTTAGAAAGCAACACATCAATGTATGTCTGTATTGTTTTCTTTCTGTAAGTATTTGTTCCTTTGCTATCTATCTCCCTTCACAGTAACAAGATTTCCCAAACCATTGTGTGCTCTTCATAATCTGAGTGTCATCGTCGGTGACCCCGCGACCCTAATCAAGTTGATGGAGGCGTTTGAAACTCACATACAGCAAAGTGACGTGGAGGCGTGGCCTAGTTACAGCTGGTTAACTAATGAATTGTGAGTAAAGAAGAAACTGAATGTAGGTCAATTTACTAGTTACATCTGGTTACCCAATGAATTGTAAGTAAAGAAGAGACTTGATATACGCCAAGTTACTTTGTCAACTTGTGGAAAGGAGTAAAGAAAGATTAAGAAATTATTTGAAAGTCTAGTTTGAAGAATGCAATTGAGAAGATAAGAGCACATGGTGGAGCTATTTGAAAAAAAAGACTAAGAAGACAGAAATGTTGTGTGACACAGGAAAGTTTATCCTATGTCGGGTTTACACTTCTTGGTTGGCCTTTTTTTGCTCCCAGTTGCCTCATTTCTAAACAGAGTAAACCCCTTGCCCCCCAAGAAATGAGTGAAAAAATAAAAATAAAAAAATTGAATGATTGATTGATTATGAAAGTAGCAACTTTGGACCTGCTGAAAGAGCTCCCTTGCCCCCCCCCCCCCTTGCCCCCAATTGAGAGAATCTGATAGAGTTGACTGTGAGCCATAATTTTTATTAAAATGATCCCTGAATCATTGCTGTTCTTGTGATATATGTACAGGTATATATTGCATCCCAGCTACAGATGTTGTTGTTTTATATGTGCATATTTTTATTTTTTTTCTGGAGAATAATAAAGTATTGTTGATATACTTTTGCTTCATAGTCTAAGTAGATTTTGCCTTCTCTTACCAGTATTTTCAAACTTATGTTTTTCATTACCGCAGCATTCCAAGGTTATTGGAAGTGACAGGTAGATTAGATGCCTCGCTAGTCAGCTGTGTGAGGTCGGTATCCAAACTCTTTATTCACATATGTCGAACATTTGGACCTGAATTTACAAATTCCAAGGTAAGAGATCTGATTTTTCATTGTTTTACACTACAAATCTAAATTTATTTTAAGACTTGGATGTATTATTTGTCAGTATAAGTTTGTGTTTTTGACCAGTACTCTTCAATATAAACATCTCTGGCTTTGTTGGATCTTATTCATATAATTGTAATATGCATTTGAAAGTATAGTATTTACAATAATTATTTACATGTATTATTACAGTTTGAATCTTTGGCAGGCAGGGTCCCCATATTTCATTTATATTAACTTATATATTGATTGATTAGTTTTGAAGTATCATTGAATCATGTTAAGTTGCATCTTCACACAGATTGTTGTTTGTTCTTATTATTTAATTCTGCTTGATTTGTCTTTATCTGATTACATTAAATGTGATATCAAACAAAACCTAGATCATCAGCACTTCCCATTGTAGAATGTATATTAAAACATTTAGAATGGTCACCATGCTGCTATGAAAACGATGTCATTTATACACCATAAAATCTATGGCTGGTACTGACTTTCATATCTGTATGTTCCTGTTTCTATCTTAGGTAAAGCCAAAGTTCCAAGCAGTACTGAATGTTCCCAAAGAACAATATGGTGAGTTCCCCATAAAAAAAGGAGTGTAAACAATGTTACTTAAGAAAAATGTCAACTTATTTCAGGGGAGGGGGAGGATTTCATGGAAATGTGAAATTCCACAGATCACAACTTTTTGATTCTACTCCCCCTCCCCCTCCCCACCCCACCCCCCCCCCCCATGGAAATAAAGTCCCAATCCTACTTGAACCTTAGAACTGTATAATTTAGCTTTGTTAATACAATAAATTCTACGAAATATATACATTAATCAGTATAACAATGAAAGTGACATTTACACAAAGTTACAATTATGACACAGGACAAACAAAAATAAAGTTATATGTAGTAAGTCAAATAATTTCAATTTGTCAAACTTATAAACGTAGAAAAAAATTAACACTATGAAATATAAATTTCAATTCTCCCCTGTATGAAATATATTTCAAGTATTTACATACATGTTCAAATGTTTTCTCATGATAAATAGGCTTCTAATTTCATGAAATATAAAGATTGTTCCATTTTACTCTAGTTTTCAACAGTAGTATTTCAATGTTTGTCCGTTATATTCACCTATTTCCTTAGATACTATTGTCAAGTCCGGTCAGTGTCCAGTGACAAAGGCCACCTTACCGGTGTATGTCTGTGGCGTCCTAGCCAGCCATCACACTGAGAATGACCGGCAACAAATCTCCACCTGTCTCCAAGAAGCAGTCGTCATGCTGGGCCAATGTCAGGCACCACAGGACAGCATAAGGATGGCCTTCAATGATTTACAGTAAGTATGACTGTTGACGGAGATCAGGCTGATTTGTTACATTGTAGGGTAGTTAAAAGAGGAGTTTTTGAAGGACGTTGACGCGATTGGAAGAAGTCATACCTGCTTTAAGAATTAAATGAGTTGAAATACATACCAATGTATGCATTGGCTACAGTGTATATTCAGGCTGGAAGGATTTGTCTTGAATTTGTTTACTTGAGAAATAAGCATTGATTTATCAGTATTGAATTAATCTCCAGCCCTGATAGAAATTGATCCTATAAAAAGCTACCAACAAATTTCATTGTCACAGCATTTTCTGATAAATTTCACAACAAAGAAAAAATGAGTTACTAAGTTTTTCACAGCAGAATCTTCAAGCAGTATTCTTGATTTTGGGAGCATAGTGTCCTAAATTGAGGACTACTTCCAATCTTGCCATTTCACTTTAAAGAGAATTAATGAGTAAGGAACATTAGAAATCCAACTTTGAAAGTTTGGGCAAAGATGGTCAAGCCTTTAAAAAATGTAAATTTGTGTTTTGCCCCCCGTAGCTGGCTATTCTGCTCAAGCCTGTGATGTCATACCAGAATAACTCTCCATTGACTTAGTACAGTGTACATGAATTTTTACAATTTGAATATTTCATGAAAAAATTTAAATTTACACTTCTTCTATCTCAGTTATATAGGGGAGAAGATAAATATGTATGCCTTTTACTGGGTACCAGGTCAATTGCTTTGTTGCTAGCCCTTAAAATGAAAATTTATGAAAATTTGTATTCAAAATCAGTAGAGAGTTGTACTCTTATGTCATCATTGACTTAATCAGAATCAAGTCTGTACCCATTGCAACTTTGTAATAATTTTGCAGTTTCAGTGTGCCAGTATTTGTGATAAGTAAAACATCATGTATATCTAGCACTTGCCCACTTGTCCAGGGCAAGTAAAACTTCATAATGGGCAAGTAAAAGATCAAAATTTTAAAACTTACTTGTCCACTTAGAAAAGTAAAATTGTGATTGTCATAATGTGCCTGTTGAAAACATTTCTAAAACTTTTACCAAGAGTGTGAAGGTGTCATGGCCGAGCAGTAGAACGCTCATCTCTCAATCAAAGGGTTGCAGGTTCAAGCCCTGCTAATGCCCGACACGTTTGCCCTTCAGCAAGGCATGTTATCCACATTGCTGCTCTCTACCCAGATGTATAAATGGGTACCTGGTAGGATGGGAATGTTTATGTTGGTTGATTGGCATGTTCATGCCTGTAAAGTGGTAACTTGCTGGAATGCTCAAGTGAGCACTATATGTGCTGGATTGAATTAGTGTATCCAGTGACCAGGGTAGTAATAATGTGTAAGCGCTATGATACTGAGGTGAATAGCGCACTATAAGAACCAGTTATAAACTGTTAAAGCCACTATATAACACTGTGGAAGACCCGTTCAAAAAATTGTTGAACTTTGCTATCTGACATATCTGACAGTGTTTGAATGGACAAATAAACACCCCAGAACACAAAAGTTTGGACAGTTATGCTGTCACTAGTACAATATGTGCAGATACAAATTGCACATTAATTTTATATCAGCCGATAGGAAATTCTGCAACACAGCAGTCTATGGAGAAAAACTGGAATGATTTTCACTTTTTTAAAGCACTTAATGATTGTTTTACACTGCAATTTTTTCAGGGCTTCATTTTTAGACCGTATCAAAGACACCAGTAGCATGGGGAATCATGTAGCTCAGATTTTTTGAAACTGGAAACATTGTTATACAATGCCTTTAATTTTTAGGCATGCAAAAGAGATGACCTGCCTTCAAAGAGTTTCTAACTATTT
Organism: Eucidaris tribuloides; assembly: GCA_001188425.1. Lineage (NCBI taxonomy): Eukaryota > Metazoa > Echinodermata > Echinoidea > Cidaroida > Cidaridae > Eucidaris > Eucidaris tribuloides. The sequence continues at coordinate 34,594 of JZLH01S0114151.1, read as the reverse complement.
GTTCCTCCGTCTTCTCTGTAGTGCCAACCCCACCTACCATGAGCTCCTTCTTGCCACCCTATGGAGCTGTGTTGTCAACACCTCGTCCTCCGTCCGTATCCTCACCGCCAGACTGTTTGAACTTCTTGCCAAGGGCATCAACGAGTCGCTGGTGTCATCTAGGGTAGTCCCAGCTCTCATCACGCTGTCGGGAGATTCAGATCTGTAAGTCTTCTTGTTTGTCTTTTTGTTTGTTATTTGTTTGTTTATGGGGACATTACATTTACTTCGATGGCAGTTGCTCAGATGACAATATCTCAGAGAATGTCCGACATTTGCTCCAATGATTATTTTATGCACTAACCCTGACCTTAACTCTAACCCTAACCTTAATCCTAACCCTATTGTTAACTGGAAACCCAATCACAACCCTAACTCTTTGTCTTCTGAAATATTGTCTGTGGAGCAAATGTCGGATCACCATCTCAGAGGACAAAGAGTTAGGGTAAGGGACTATGGATGCCATTGGGTATCCTATTCAAAATAGGGTTAAGGATAGAGTTCGGGGTGGGTTACAATTAGGGTTGGAGTGAGCAAATGTTACTGGACGTAATAGAACCTTGTTTATTTACTTTTTAACATGTTATGGGTCCTGGGGTTATTACAAAATAGCATGATTCTGTCACAACTCTGTTTTACATGTACATTTCCAGAGTTTTTCAACAACCCGCTGCGAGGGGGGGGGGGGGGGAAGATAACACAGAATGTCCATTTAATAGAATCTGTCATGTCCCTTTTCATAGCTAGGTTTGCATATAATGCTCAAAGCATAAAAGGTGTGTGCAGGTAGTGAATTACATACAAAACATCTTGGAGAGACATCTTATGAACAAATAAAGTACTAAAAAGATATTTGCAATCTATTATGACATATCCTGAAACAGTTATCTTTTGGTTTGTCCCTAAACATACAAAATAACAGGATTTTGATAGTTTGTTGTTGTTGTATGTTATCAATTCAATTGAAGAACCCGTTTTGTGATATGTATAGTATGAATAAACATTCCAACATTTAAAAAGCACACATAATTTGTTTGGCAAATGAAGTTCAATTTGACCCTGAATTAGTTGTAATTACTAAAACATAACAAGTTATTAGTGGCAATATGACCGCCGCTAGTTCTATTTTATAAGCAGTATCATTGTGTATCAGTTTAGTAGCAATTTCTAACAATCATTGAAATTTTTGGGACTTATCGCTTTGTTTTGTCTACTGTAATTTGTCCAGGTCTGTGAGGATAGCCACCATTCCTGCCTTTGGGACCATCTTAGAAAATACCAATCAGAAAGAGGTAAGTTTATTGCAAGTCAGGTATACAGACATGCCATCTGTCTCTATTGTTCAGGGACAGTCCCTGTTTTTAGCAAAAAAGAGAGCAATTTTTAATTAAGTTTCAGATTGTGTTCCTATTTTAACAATTTTTACCCACTTTTAGGTTTTAGGGTTTACAGATAAGCATGTCTACTGTTAGTTTTGAAGAGATTGTTGTGTTTTTTGTTAAATGAATATTTAAAATATTGGACTGTTCATAGAGTTTTATAGTACTGTTTCGTAAGGACCCAGTTTAGTGGGTCCTCACTCTTCAGAATGTAAAATGTATATCTGCATATAGTTTCTGAAGGGTGAGGATCCACTAAACTGGGTCCTTACGAAACAGTCCTGTCAAATTCTATGTAGCAGTCTGATATTTATTTATTTATAAAGCTCCTGTTCTTAGTCGAGCATTCTACCACTGGATGGTTTTACCCATACTTGGATATTTAAAATATTGTATTTACATTTACATCATTTAATATGTTATTGTAACATACAGTAACTAATGTAGGAAATGTTACTGTATTCCTGTTGTTGATATAGCATTTAAATCTCTCCAGTTCATGTGACGGGCAATGTTATCACAAATAGAATTTTCACTGTTCAGTATATTAATTACAACCAGCTCTTGTGACTCTTTGCAAATCAACAACATATTCTATAGTGTGGAAAATATTTGACCTATCAAAGCTGATGAAGTATCAGATATTTAGAAAAATTTATTGGATATAAGTGTTAATAGTTTCGAAAACAGAAAGCTGGACATTCAATTTTTTTAAAGTCTTGAGCCATTACATCAGTAACCATTAAAGTCCAGATTATTTAACTGCGTGATAAAGGCAGTGCTTCTTAAAAGTTGATTAAGGCAGTGCTTCATAAAAGTTGATAACATATGGAATGACATCAATATGATCTTTCCCCTATCATCCCATCAGACCCTGGACCGAGTCTACACCCAGTTCCAGACCTTCCTGGACGACGCCTCCTATAAGAATGAACATGCCCTCATGATCCAGGTCATTCAGACCCTCAGTAAGATTGGTCCCAATGCTGAACCCAAGTTCAGAGATGAATGTAAGTCATACCTGCCAACTATTCCGATTTTGGCGGAATTTTTCCGATTTTTTAACCTCAATTCCGAATTCCGATTTTTTAAATCAAAATTCTGATTTTTGAATTTTCTGAAATTATTAACAAATAAAAGGCTGGAGCAAAGGCTAACATGCCCATACTGCATGTATTGTAAGGCATTTGATTTCGCGATTATTTTTTTCCGTAGTACATATTTAAGCCTAACCTGTAAATGCTATCTTAGTCTTTTGTTTAGACACCTTTCACACGTATCATGCATGTAGGTAGGATGCGCGCACCGCACAGCAGTGCCCTCCGATTGCATTCACATGGTACTGTGCCCCATGGAGTCTTGCTGCTAAAAAAAAATTACACTACCCGGCCCAGCCTAGCCTGGATAAACTTCTACACGTGTGTTATGTTATGTGTGTTTATGTGTGTGGTGACGTGTGAATGTTTACTGCTCACGTTACGTGCCGTGATGTGTTTTACCGTTCCTTGCAAGTGAGTAGATATGAAGATTAGCTGTGAAAATTTGACATCAAAGTGAGTAATGCTACCAAGTAAGTAGGAATTTTAATGAGAATCTAGAATGCAGCCTTGCAAGCACTTCACATTTTTAGGTGTCCAAGCCCAGTCCCACACACAGTGATTTATGTAGTGTAGACACAAACCACAACATCATGAACGTGTATTGCCTATAAACAATTTTCAAGGGTCTACCGACCAATAGAACCGTCATTTTCAGAGGTCTACTGATGATTCTTTCATAGTATATATATTATTTCTAGAGTGCTTAAATGTTAGTTTTTCAAAATCAAATCCTTCAAAAGTTCAACACTCACTGTTTGAAAATTTCATCAAGATAAGCCAGGATAATCCTTCATCACTGACTGACTTGCATCAGACATTTCATTATTAAACCTCAAAGCCTAATGCACTCTGGTTCATATACTAGATGTAATGTTAGCATTTAAATTATGGTGAAAAAGATGAAGAATTTAAGGGAAATCTGACTGTGTTGTGTGTGTGTTTTAGATCTATTTTGGGGGATCAAATAAGTCTGAAAAATTGCTTTTGAAGTTAAGGAAAAGGCCCTTTTTACATATCTAAAATACAAAAGGTTCTTACCGTGGCAGGGGGGACACCCCCCTCCCACACCCTCCCCGCGCTCGGGCGCTCCGCGCCCTCGTAGCTTTTATACTGATTTTTTATTATCAAAGGTTGGCAGGTACGGTAAGTGGAGATTTTGGAGACTCACCTCAGGTTATTTCCAGAAACCAGAAACAGTTTCATGTGGCACATTCTGGTAAAAATCAGGATTAGTCATGTATCAGCATGCATGATCACAATACTACCCTGTTATTTTGGGAGGGGGTTTGCATATATTCTGTTTCTTCTGTCCACTTTCTGAAATACAATTTTTGAGGGTAGTTTATCTTAAAGTGATAGGCTAACATTGTGGAGCTTCAATTTTAAAAATTGTCAAATTTTGATATTTGAACTACATAGTAGTGTTCATATGGACAAATAAACACCCTAGAATACAAAAGTTTGGAAAGTTACACTGCCAATGGCAAGTTATGCATGAATAAACAATTAAAACTCGGGGCGAGTTTAAATAGCGTAGGTGTACACACAGTAAGTCTATGGGAGAAAATGGGCAGGTGAATCTGATCAACTTACGATTTTCACTTTTTTAAAGCACTAAATAATCATTTTGAAATACAATTTTTTCAGGGTGTCATTTTTAGACCTTATCAAAGACAATGGTAGCATGGGGAATTATGTAGCTCGGATTTTTTTAACTGTGGTAAATGTTAGCCAATATCTTTAATAGTATTGATACTACTCATTTTGTTTGCTGTTGAAATTCAAGAAATAAAAATTTATCAGTATTTTTCCATGTTTGAAGATCCAAGTTACATGTACACGTAGTCATGAACCAAGTTAAGTGTTTGTGTAACAAAAAATGTTAGTACAAGAATGAACATGCCCTAGAAGAATAGATTATTCAGACCCTCAATAAGATTGGTCCCAATGCCAAACCCAAGTTCAGGGACGAATGTAAGTGGAGATTTGTCACCTCAAGATTATCTCCAGAAAAAAAAAAGTTTCCATGTGGTTCATTCTAGTGAAAATTGGGATTAATCAGTGGGTGATTTCAAGTTTTGGATTTGTGTTATTGTTGGTGTTATTAGACGTCAAGAGTTGTTAAACCAAGCTCAGAAACTGTGACTCAGATTAATGGCCACAATTGATTGTAATTGATAGCTTAAAATGAGTGTTAACATGAGCGTCACATCCCTTGTTCAACGAGCATCAAAACCACGAAAAAACAGAAGTAATGTAATTTTGTTATGAAAATTAAACAATCATATAACAAAGTTAACACTGTCAGAAGGGCATGTACTTCCCTCTTGATATCATGTAGTTGACTCACTTCGCCATGACTTAGTTCTTTCACAATCTAAAATATTATAATTTGTCTTACCACTTTCCGTTCGCCGTTGCATTGCCATACACTTTACACATACAACTGCGTGACCTAGCTGGGCAAGCCGAGACAAGAATAATACTAACACTAACAACGAACTTGAAATGGCAATTTCGTTAATCCCTAGGGGCGAGTGTTAGTGAATGAGACAAACGCATGTAAATCGGTAACACCAACAACCTAGCACGGTTCAGCAGACGATTTTCAACACCATCTAAAACACCAACTTCCGGAAGTGCTTCATAATTTTGGGGTCAACTCGCTAATACGGATCGATTTAAAGTTTCAGATTAACGCTTGTGTTATTGTTAAGATAACACTGACACAAACACTAATCCCAAACTTGAAATCACCCACTGTGTCAGTATATAATCGTGATCACAATACTTTTGTGGGAAATGGATTTAGCACTTTCCAGCACATTTTGGAGAAGAACATGGTTCGTACAGGTCAGGGAATTTCTGGAAAATCAATGAATTTGAAAATGCTTTTTCCAGAAGCAAAACGTTGGGGAAAGTCAAGGAATTTTATCAACTTATTTTGAAAAGTCAAGGAGAATCATTTATTCAAGATATTTTGGAAATTACCATTGATTGGGAGGTTGCTAGAATTACAATGATGTACTTTTACATCCTTTAAAAGTGTAAAATAGTCATGGAAATTAACAGTTTTACACTGGAATGTCGTGAAAAGTCAGGTTTTGAAAATGTATAAGTGTAAATCCAGGGAACTCTTTATTATATCTTGATGTAATTAATAATTAATTTCGCTTGTCATTTCTTTCCAGTCATCTTACCCCGCCTTGCTGCCATGGCCTACGCTAACAGCCACTCCTCCCATGAGGCGTCAAGGGGAGATGTTGCAATGGCATTGTTTGAAGCCTACAGTGCAATCTCCTGCTGCTGTATCCTTTTTCTCTAGCCACCAAGATGAAGTGAGACTAAGAAATCTTATATCGACGTCCGTCCGTCCGTCCATTGTCCATTATCTAACATTCGTCATCCATCCAACCATAACGCACGTGACACTTGACTACCATTTGCCCATTTGTAATTAAAGGGACTGAATCGTGGCCATCGACCGGCCTGATGAGAACAAAACTCACAGCCGTCACCCCGTTCGCTAGCTCCGTTTCGAGTTATACATAATATACGCGGTGGAGTGTTTATTTCGTTGCAGTACTCAGCGGACCGCGATGGACGCACACGCTAATACGAAAGAGCCTGAATAATCAATTTGGCATGTTTCGGTAAATTTGAAAGGACCTCCTCTGAGTTTGTTGCTTCTCATTGGCCGTACTGAATACACGATCTGCCAGTGCGCTGCTGCGTGCATCGAACTGGTTTCGCAACACATCAACACACCCACGCGAAACGGAGACGGAGGAGCTAGCGAACAGGTGACGGCCGTGAGTTTTGTTCTCATCAGGCCGGTCGATGGCCACGATTCAGTCCCTTAAACTTCAATTTTAACCCTAAAAAGGCTGGGGGCCGAATCTGCCCCCCCCCCCCCCCCCCCCGACCGTTTCACGCAATATGTCTGCAACACGCGAAGCAGTTGCCGCTGCGTTTTGTGATTTTTTTCTCTTGAATGTCGTGCATCTTTTGAGACTAAATTTGCGATGTCTGGGTATGCAGTTCCGAAGTTACGTAACATTTTGTAATTGCATGTCACCCCAAAAATTCGCTCAAAAATGTGATTTTGTGTACACAATACAAATTGTGTTTTCAGCCAAAATTCATAAATGTATGATTATTTTCACTTTTACTGGTTGAAATTGATTAATTTTGTGCTTTTTATGATTGCAAAAGTGTCCCCAACAAATTTCATTGAAAAAACATTAGAAAACAAAAGGTCAAAAAAACAAAGAAATACATAAGAAATTTAAAAAAACAATAAAAAACATAGGAAATCAATTTTGATTCCGGATTTTTTTCATGTAAACTTGCTAAGAACACTAAATAGAGTGTCCAGACCGAAAATTAGCATATTGGGTGCTTTAATTAATGATTTACAGCTTAATTATGATTTTACGCAGAAATAAGCATAATTAATTAATATGAAATTAATGCCGGGTAATTAACGTGCGTGCCAATTTTTCGGTGCGGTCGACGGCCGAGCTCTGGGGGGGGGGGGGGGGGTGCGGAATCAGCCCCCCCCCCGATATAGCATAGCCCAAAAAAGCACAGCCTGATTAGGGTTAAAGGGATCTCAATTTCATGTGGGGTCAAAGGACATGTATGTATGTCAAAAGGTCAAATGATGACAAATGTTAAAATTTACCTGTAAGTTTGTACTGGGGTTTGTAACTTTCTAACCATAAGCCCATTTATAACCCAACTTGGAAGGTAGATACCTTACAGGTACCTCAGTGTTATTTGGATTGTAACATCATGTAAGTAGGTCAAAGGGCAATTCAGGTCAAATGTTGACATAATATGACAAGACACATTACGGTTATTTCCCTGTTCATTCCTATATTTCTATGCTGAATCAGTGTAGCACCCTCATCCAACTTCACAATGCCCCTTTACAAAGGTGTCTGAAATGAAATGAAAAGGAATGAAGGCCATTCAATGTTCTCAGAATTAGGAGTACTGAATCAGCCAAAAAATGTGGCACAACATTTCACCTAACTTTACCTTTTTACAGAAAGTTGTTCTTAATTTGTATTTATGTTATATTTGAGATATAAGGAAAGAGAAAATTTTGGTAATTCTTTCATGCTAAGGACTAAATTTTATAATGACTAAAACTAACTTCGGACATAATCAAATTGTTTTAACTTGCTGATTTGATACTTTGGTGAAGAATTAATCATGGCTGACAGTAATTTCTGGACTTACAGCCAAAACATTGAAAATGTCCACCTGGAATTTTCCTTAATATCGCGATCTTTAGTTATATCGGATGAACTGGTAAGAGAAGCCTTGCTACCAGGACTGAGATGCTTAAGAAAAGATGTGGAGAAGGTGTTACCAGAACATGAGGTAAGATGTAGATAAATGCCAAACAGGTGTGTCACTTGTCAAGGGAAGTGATGTATTGTCAATGCAACTTAAATTCAAAAGATTATCTAAACCCAAATTTAAAACATGTGGGTTCATTATTTTCATTCTTTATTTTCGTATTATTTTTTTTCCTGTGTTCTGGGGTGGCACCAGGGTAAAATCTTACGGAGGGTGAAAAATCTTGGTGAGCGAAAATTTCAACAAATCTGAATTTCATGAAATACACGGCCAAAAATGTCGGATTTTGTAAATTTAAAACATTTCAGACTAATATGGTGCCACCCCTGCCTGTATTGTATTATTCTCTTCCTCCTTTTGTATTTTCTTCTGGTATTATTCTGTCTCTGTGTATGTTTCATCTTCTCACTACTCCACCCCTTAACCTCATTTTGTTTCATAATATTTTGTCTTATCTCATCATCTTCCCCTCATCTCTTTCAAATCTTGACCAACCCCCTCTCATCCTTCTGCACATTGATGTTCCCATCTCTTTCATTTTTTTTTTTTTTGCACTCTGTTTCTCGTTTTATTTTGAACATTGCCCTCTGATTTTGTACTTGACATTATTTTTCGTTGTTGTATTGTCATATTTTTTTTCGGGGGGGGGGGGGGGGGGTAATATCATTTTATTTGTCTGTATCACACTAACAGGTAAGCGCTGTTTTTAAGAGATAAAAATAACCCATGCTTTTGTCTGTTTAGCAACATCTGTTTGTCCTTGACAGTGATAAATCATTTACCATAATGACAGATTAGGATGGTAAACACTTACAGTGATCCCACGAGAAAACTTGCTGCAAATTTGATGAGGAGCTCTGATTATAATTATTTCTTGGAGATAACATCCAGCCATCTTTGATTTTCAGAAGAAAGAAAATGTTCATTGTTTTAATCTAAAGGTGGGGTAATTATTCTCTAATCACTGTGGATTTTGCACCCAGTCAAGTACTTCAATTATTACTGATATATCACATTTTAAATGTGCCTGTATATCCAGATGGTGTACATAAATTTGAATTCTCAGTGGACTTATGGAACTATCCAAAAATCTCTAAACTCAACCATTTCAATCTAAAATCCCATTCTAGTAATAATTTTCCTGTGATATACATTCAGTTTTCTGCTCTAAGTGTCACACTATTTTCTGTGTGGAACATGAATTCTGTGCAATTCTATTTGTAGTAGTATGTGTAATAAGCTATTTATTATTGTTTGATTTAGATTGTGCATGTTTTTCATTGAAATACATTTTTCTGTTGTGCTTTGTGAGAGGGAAAGAATTGCATTTTGTTTATATTGCTGCTGAATTTCGCTTGTTTATTTGACGAATCCTTTTATTGTGATACTAATGGGATACAAATATAATCTTAAATCTTAAATACATAATATTTGGCATTGTGCAAATAAATGTTTATATTCTTCATTCTGGATATGTAAAATTTCTTATTTTGAAAATTAAGGGATTATACAAATCAAGAGCTAATAAGAAGTTTATAACTTTAATTACAAGAAATTAACAGGACTGGACAATAATGCTTACATTTCTAAAAATCCAAAGATTGCTTGCACATTGGGCTGAGTCATGCTGTATGTTTGTGTGCATTCACTTGGTTATTAAAAGATTTCACTAAAAATATCATTATAATGGTTTTTAACCATACACTGGACTGTGGAAAAAATTAAATATTGACTAATTCTCTTACATTCATGGTTAATTTTCATTATGTTTCAATGAACTAAAAAAAATGCACTGATAATTATGAAATAATGAATAGTAATACCACACATGAATATTGAAAAAAATCTGTACACCAACCATGCCTTTGGTGTTTATGGCTCCTGTGGCTATTTATCAAGGTAATGATTCTGAAATTACTCATGTTTGAGTTCAGTGCCATCTACAAAACCAGTTAAATCATTACATCATAATCATAATAGCTGACAAATCAGAAACCTTCAAACAACTTAAATCTGCCATACGCAATCACAACTGAGTATGCTGCAAAATAAAATAAAAAAATATGTGGAGCATATGACAACTCCACTGTGTTCCAGAAACTTTGAGGGGTTTGCCAGAACTTTGTTTTGTCTCTCGTCTTTTTAGGAAAGTGTTTTCTCCCTGATCTTGGACTGTGAGGCCTTGTTGTATAGCCACCATCATGACCCAACCACTATCAGACAGGTTATAACATGCAGATCTTGACTTGTTCATTGCAACACATGGCCTCCAAAACAAGTTATAAGCTATGGCATTCAAGCTTCTTCATTCCACATTCATGTTGTGTGAGGTGTATTAGCTGCACTGTTGTGATCATACCAATTGTTTCATTATTTGTTTGATTATGTAACTATGTATTGTTGTATTGTTGGACTGATTATTTCCTTATTCTTGTAATTCCCGTCATTACGTAGGCTTTCTGATTCCAGGAAGTAAAAGAATACATTAACAGTAATTAATATTCTTGTATCAGTAGAAAAAAAGGCTGACTTAGTGTGCTTTAGATGCATCATGGAGCTTTTTACTAAATATATAAATGTTTGATGACAAACATAAGTCGTCAAGTGTTACTGCAGGAGAGAGGAAAGGACAGAAATTACCCTTTTTCCAAGAAATAAGGGCCCACTGTAATAATGTTTACAAATCATGACCAATATTCATACATTACATGGCTTTTCCTTATGACATAACAGCAAATGTCAATGTCTTTTCCTGAAGTATTTCCACGTTCAATACATAATTGATGGCAACCATCAGTGTTTTATGCACACATCATGTATTCATATTTGAAGGATATATCACCCCAAAGTCTCACTCACATCCACCATATAAGTTTAAACTCGCAAGTTGAAGGTGAGGAACTCAAAACCAAGTTGAGTTATAGGAGGGACGGGGTGTAATGGTATAATACTTTGGCAATAGAAATTATAAAGATTAAAGAGTTGATAGAACATGTTTGTAAATAAGTTCACATCTATGAACCTGGAAGAAAACAATTTTGGTTACATATCAGAACAAAAATCATGTTGGCGGTTGATTCCCATCAAATCTGTACATTTCATAAGCTAAGAATGTTGTACATAAATTGTTCTACATGAAAAGTCAAAAATATGATTCTTCGCAGCCTCTCAGGATCACTGGCATTGCATTTTCATTACAGTCTTCATGATTCATCTGCTATGTACAGATCCATCCATTACCATGAGAAGGATAAGAGAAGAGAAAGAAAGAGAAATCAATCAAAGAAACACAATCTTAGAAGAAAATTTGAAGTTGCTTTGTCATGAGTCAGTGATGTGACTGTAATTGGAAGTTTGCAAAAGCCAAATTCTATGATAGTTTGCTACCAATGATCTCAGAGATTAGTCCAACTGTAATATCTTGTTGATTGACTGTGTGGGATTCTCTGGCAGTCTACTCAGTGATTTTATTCATTCCATTCCTGTCTGATCACCTAAACCATCAACCCCCCCCCCCCCCCAAAAAAAAAAAAATAAATAAAAAATAAAAAAAATAAAAAATAAACTTAAAAATCCAAGAATTATATTTTTTGTAAACATTACAGCCATACACTCATGGAAATTCCAAGCAAGCAATAGCTCATAACCTGAATTAGTGCATCATCCTGCTTCTTGTGTGTTAAGTTTGAAGGGGGAGAGGGTATTTCTAACAAATTATGTGTGTAATTTCAAAAGGTGTTGTTTTATGTGTTTGTTTCTGTATAGACATAATTTAAGATTGGTATTTGATTTGTACATCATCAAAAGAGCTTATCAAAATAACGAGCTAAACTCAGTAATTGTTACAAGGCTGTTTATTTCAGATGTTACATGTACATCTTACAAAGCACAAGAGCAGAAAAGTGTATTTCATGAGAAATGAAGTAACCAGTAGATGTCTTGCAATCACCCTTATTGGCAATGCATCACCACCAAATGTCATGTTTTCCTCACATTTTATAAATCAAGGGTTCTGGCTACAGACGCTTGCTGCCAATGGACACACCTTGCTTCTCGATCTAGTGTTATACACTGTAATACTGGTAGGTCTACTTGAAGAGATATTGTGCATGTGCTTGGTCTTAAATGCCATTTTCTTTTTTTCCTGATTTTGTCTTGTCTGCAGGGTGTTGTTTCCTCCATGATCAAAGATTACGAATCCAGGCTCCATGGTAAAGAAAGGTGAGTACACAGAGTTCATTCTTAAATGGTTAAATGTCATTCTTATTTGTGGTCTTTGCCATGATGCAAACATAATGTCTGAAAACTACTCAACTTATTAGAATTCCAGATTCATAGAAAATTGCTTTGAATAGAAGCAGGAAATTTGGGAATATGTCAGTGAAAGTTGTAAAAATCAGACAAACAGGAATGCCGTGTTATTGATTTTTTTGTCCTCAAGACATTAATTCATGCGCCAATATTTACCTGCACGTTTTGCAAGTGACAGCATAATTCACTATGAAGTTTTGTGTCGTAGGCTGTTTGTCCATTAAAACACTATCATGTAGGTCAGACTTCAAAGTTTGTCTTTTTTTTTATAGGGGGCTTCCACGATGTCAACCAATGCCATTGAGCCACTGAAATCCTTGCATCTGATTGATGCTCAGCACTCATCTTTCACTGATTTTCATCAGGTTTCATTCAAAACAAGCTTTTTGTAGTGAGCTCCTGTGTTACGAGTTTCATAATGACATGTTTTGACACAAAGTTTGTGATAATAGGTAAATCTAATTGCAATTTCATGAAAAGATTGGTATAGTTGGAACAGACAATAGTTTGCTATCAAAATATCATTTGAGCTGCTATGATTTTTGGTATAGATTGGTAAACAATTTTGATTTACACTGACTTGTTGTTGGATGTTGCTCCTTCCTTCTGTACCTGTTAAATTCTGTGCAGTAGCTAAGCTACTCATTTTCCTGTAAGAATTCCTTATGTCTTTATTTGTAGATAACAATTAGTTTATTGTAACAAAAGAGCAAAATACTAAAATTGGCTTTAGTTATTTACTTAGTGCATTTTAGCAGAATTATTCCTTTATCAATCTGTATAACACATTCTATTTCTAATCAGGGATGGATGGAGGACTTTGTAAACTATGGGCTTGGTTTAGAAAAAAAAAATCAGCTGCTAGCCAGTGTAGCTGCTTATGTTTTCTGTACAAATTTTCTGAACACATCTGTCTCTGTTAAACAATTAGTTTGTGTGTAGTTCATAGATACCCTCTACTATTTAACAAAATGTCTTTTACCTGAATTTGGTAGTTCTTAAAGGTATTGGCTAACATTCACCACAGTCAAAAAAAATCTGAGTCTCATCATTCCCCATGCTACCAGTGTCTTTGATGAGGTCTAAAAAATGAAGCCCTGAAAAAAATTGTATTTCAAAATGATTATTTAGTGCTTTAAAAAAGTGAAAATCGTAAGTTGACCAGTTTCACTTGCCCATTTCCTCCCATAGACTTTCTGTGTGTACACCTAGGCTATTAAAACTCGCCCTGAGTTTTAATTGTTTATTCATGCATAACTTGCCATTGGCAGTGTAACTTTCTAAACTTTTGTATTCTAGGGTGTTTATTTGTCCATTTGAACACTACTATGTAGCTCAGATATCAAAGTTTGACAATTTTTTATATTGACGCTCCACAATGTTAGCCTATCACCTTAAAATTAGTTCATGCTAATGGGAGAATTTTCCACAGACATCAACATGATTTCATATGAATGAAGCAAATGCAGAAGAACTCCATCAAAGCTTGAGCAAATTTGGATAATCCATTCAGGAGTTATGATTTTTCAAATATTTGATTTGATCCCATGCAGGGCACCCTTTTTTGGCCATTTTTCAATAATTGTGATGTCACATCAAAAAACTGTTGGATTGGTACAATTAATACAAATACAAAGATTTTCCAAAATTCACTTTTTTTCAACAGCAATGTAGCAGTTGACATGCTCCTTCAGGAGGCGAGAAATATCATCTCAATTCTAACTTTCATGAGTAGCAAGTACATCGGGGCTGTAATTATGATGAAAAATCAATGTTATTAACCTTTTGTACAGTTTTATTGCAAGAATTGTTCCAATATGACATCACAGTTATAGTAAAATTGCCAAAAGAAGGTGTCGCATTTTGGGATCTAATGAATTTTTGACAAATCATAACTCTTGAATGAATTATCCAAATGTATTCAACCTTCTGTTGCTGAGCTCCTCTTAACTGTTCTGCTTTCATCAAATCCAAATGTATGTGTGAGGAAAACTGTCCTTTAACCCTTAACGTGCCTCTATCCAGGGGCTACAGCGCCAATTCTCATCGTACCAGCCCCTAATTCCCTCTGTGCCAGGTTTATTTGGAGACTGTACAATGTCATGCAGATTTATGTGAAAACATGACATTGGCATTGCACCAGAAGCGTGACAATTGTGCAATAGTAAGTCAATGGATGCAGGGAACAACAAAACGGCAGTGCAACGTATGCGTGTAAACATGCACTTCGGAATTAAGGGGAAAGCTAACCCAATATCTCTTTTGTTCTGAATGTCTTAATCGCAAAGTTTGCCGTGCCGTGTGGACTAACCCTAACCATCTATCCATTCCTCTCTTTTCTCTCTTTCTGTCTCCACATCATTTTTCACCAATCAGGGCAACTTCTTTCAACAGCGTGACCAGTAACATCCAGGGACAGGTAGCCCATCTAGGAGAAGACGCCCGACGGACGATAGCCACGAAATTTGGGGCTCAACGGACGAGAATGGGTAACGTCTTCTCGCGCAAGAAGTAGGAACTTTGCACACACCGCCACAGTAAAATGATATCCAGTCGAAGCGCCTTACATCATGTCATTATTCATGTGTTGTAGGCAGTTTTATTTGGCAAAAATTTGCAGTGTTCCAGCACTGAATACAGTAATGAGATCGCCACAAAATTTGGGGCTCAACGGACGAGAATGGGCAACAACTTTTCACGCAAGAAGTAGGATTGTCATACATGCCACAGTAAAACGATATTCAGTTGAAGCACCTTACATTATGTCATTATTATGTTATGAGTTTTATATATGCAGTTTCATTTTTCAAAAGTTTGCAATATTCCAGCATTCAATTGGGTGATGAGATAAAGTTACATTATCACTGAGTAATTTATTTTACCCCGCTCAGATTCAAAGCAACAACCATTGTCATGGTACATTAGCTTTCTTTTGGTTGGAAACTCTAAAAAGGTTTTGATTGGTATGCAAACTATGTCAAGAATGTTGAAGGAGACAGGACATACATACAGCTTAACAAAACTGAAATGAGATATTGCATTAAATGTGTTTGTGACCACTTCATTCCAGATTGGACGATACAAAAGTAGAAGGCAATTTCATGTTATATAGGAAGCAGGATATACATAATAGCTATGTGTATGAGTCAATTTGAAGCTGATATAAGCTGTATATCATCTCTTACAACAAGTTACTGTGTGCTTGAAGGGCCAAAAGAATAAAAGACGATCAGTATACAACATAATTAGAAGATATCTACATGAAGTGATAGATGATGCAGTTATATTCCTATGACTGTGGTTTACAATTCAGAAGTGTGCAATGATGACGGTTGTATTTACTTCACGGAACAAAGCGAAATTGTACAGATAAACTACAAATGTTTTTGTTTGGAGTGTTTGTGGCAGTGAAATGCTCTCATTCATTCATTTTTCACATCAGAGATTGCAGTACCTGTCAAGATTATCTAGACTGATCATAGTCATGTACAGGAAAAACATTTTTTCTTGCTCTATTTTTGTTTTGTTTTGTTTTGTTTTGTTTACACTTTTTCAATGATCCAAATTAAAACACAGTCAATTTGATGTAGGTTTTCACAGTACTCAGTGCAAAATGATTATTGAAATAATTTGTTAAAATACAGACCATCTAATATTTTTACAGGAGAACATTTCTCTTTTAGTTGTTTTGTCAACCATTTATTTCTAATTCTATTTAGTAAGCAAATGATCCATTAAAATTGTTCAATGAGGTATCTTTTCTTGTTGTGATCGTGGATTCTTATATTCAAACATTATCAACATTGAATTAGGTGAAAAAAGTACTTCCATGTTCGATATCATATCAAACAGTTGGACCTGATAACATTCCTTAGTATTATATGATGTTTTATAGTAAGATTGTATATGTTGACAAGGAATGATGATAAATATGCCAATTTATTTATAGTACTATTAAGTTGGTCACATTTTTGCTCTGTGTACCAATAAACTAACCTTTATGAACATCACATTTTGCATGATTTACAGTTGAAGATTGTATTTATGCCAGCAAAGGAAAAAAATTCAAATACCAGCAACTGGCAAGTATTGCCTTGTCCGTGTGCCAATCATTAGAAATAATTGACACCAGGAGAGGATATGGGGGGGGGGGAGAAAGAAATTAAAAAAAGAAAAGAACTTGGATTCTGATAGCTGCTAGTTAAAAGAAATACTGTGAATTCATGCCACCTACACATCCCTCATAATTTTTTTTTAAGTTCTTAGGAATGATTTGAAGCATTTTGGATAAAAAGTAACAGGCATCCTTTGAACGTTATACTGTGATTAGCTATTAAGTGATAGAGTATTGTCAGGATGCATTTTTTTTCAAATGAGCAACAAAAATTGGCATATGTTTAAATTGATATAAAAAGAGATGAGTTTTTAAAATAAGTGGGAGTGGTATTAAATCTGGCTACCTTTCTAGTTTTGTGAAGGGTGTAACTCACTTCAAAATCAGAGAAAATTGTGTGAACGCACACATAAATGAAATGTTTTCCAGTACTCCAGTAGTTACTAGAAGAAGTATTTTGTCAATTTCTGTCTTACTGAATGTTAAGACTAGAAAGTCACATATACTGAAACCAGTGTAAAAATGTAGTACTAGAATTTAATTTGTCACAGTGTGTATGATGGCTTTGGGGGTTATGTCAGTATGATGTTTGTAGTTTTGTATTGTTCACAGTACTATGAAAGAAAGGAGAGCTGTGCTAGTTCCAGTAATACTATTCTCTACCAATACAGAAACTGTATATGTACTACCTTGGTGTCATATATATCACCAGAAAATAGTTGAAAATAATACCTCAGATGCATTTACATGATATTTCACCATAAATGGCATTAGAGAATATCTATTCAATGCATAAATGCTAACATTGTCTTCAGTAATGTGAGGGTGATTTTAAATTTGATGAACTCATTTAGATTTAAATTTGATTTAAATTACACATCAGGTCAAAATGAGATATAATCATATGCACATGTTCTGACAAAACAACAACTATACAAAATACGTAAAATATTGTGGGGGTGGATTTTATAGTTTGCAAAATTTATACAAATAAAAAAAACTTATTGAATAAAAATATAATAATTTACACAAATCATAAAAATAATCTGCATGTGACCTTGATCTCATTTTGACCTATTAAGTGTATTTTTTCGTTGGGGCAGGGGGAGGGAAATAAACTGATTTATTGATTTATGTAATGTTAACCATGTATAAGGTTATCAGTAAATATGATAGTATGAAATGCCAGCATTTGGTGTAATGCATTTATGTAATGTTAACCATGTAAAAGGTTATCAGTGAATATGATAGTATGAAACGCCAGCATTTGGTGTTTATGCATTTTTATAGGCTAAGCAACTAGAATCTGCATTTCTCACAATTAAAACAAAAAACTTTACACTTCATATACTGTATGAACGATTTGTTAATGAAATAATTATTTGAATATCAGTTGTAGAAAGTCCGCATTAAAAACAACTCTAATTATAGTAATGGCATTAAAGTGCTTTTGTGAAGTATTTTTATATAAAAACAATTTAGATTACAAGTAGATGTCAGCCATTTCGTACATGTATTACAATTATGTAAAATAAGATAAACACAAAATGGCTATATTGAAGACAAGTCTCGTAGTGATATATACCATATCCTTTCCTGCCTAAATGAAATGTATACATTTTCTCTAATGCCAGTTTTCTAAATGAAATGTACTTTTTTAAACTCCATATTTTTGATTAAATGTGTGTCACTGCCTGAAAATAGATTCAATACAAATATATATATCTAAGATGCAAACTCTTAGTGTAGAATTATGAGATGTCATGATGGGTTTGTATTGCTTGGATCATAAGAAAGTAAGTGATAGTGAATTTGTTTGATCAAGTTGTTAGTGACATATGCCTACATTTGTATCATACAAAATGTCTGATTTGATGTTAACATATAGCCATCGTATATAATATGCAAAACGTATATGTAAGATATGTAGTCTGAAATTAGATCCAAAACCTAATTAATGCAGTAGTCGTTAAGCATACATCAGTATGCAATTTCAATTGTCAGTGATTCTGT
Organism: Eucidaris tribuloides; assembly: GCA_001188425.1. Classification (NCBI taxonomy): domain Eukaryota; kingdom Metazoa; phylum Echinodermata; class Echinoidea; order Cidaroida; family Cidaridae; genus Eucidaris; species Eucidaris tribuloides. The sequence continues at coordinate 16,265 of JZLH01S0114151.1, read as the reverse complement.
GCTAGAAATTTCTGTCATTTTCGCTACATATTTCAATCTGGTGTCAATGGTAATCTTGATCAAAGATTTGTTTCATGGTCCTGTCATAGCACTAGCAAAAGGGAAAGACACTCATTGGACATCAGGGATAATTTATCATTTCATTTTGAAATGAAAGGAAAATAGATGTTGTACGGGACTTCTATGCGTCCCATACGATACACATCATTTTTGTCTCTATTTTAGTCAAAGAGAAGAAATCATTCTGGCCAACCCCTTGAACTTATACTCTTCCTACACCACTATGAAATGACCATAAAAAAATACCTTCAATTTGTTAAAGTAAACTCAGTCAGTAAGTGCTAGAAATGTCAATATCTTATTTACAGAATCGCCCTTGTGTAACCGGACAGTTTACAGGGGACAGTGTATTAAAGTGGTCTTCAAAGATATCTAAAAAAGTGGGGGAGAGATATTTTCAAATTATAACTGATATTGATGTTTATATTCAATATAGACCTAAAAGCATTTATTATTGAAGACACAACAGCCAGAAGATGTATACAACATAGAGAAACTGCAGCGCCTAGAAACTTTTGTATTAGGTGCTATATAAATGTATATTATTATTATATACAGAATAAAAAATATGGTAAAGAAAATGATTTAAAAAAATGTAAAATTTTAGTCAATGAACTGCCATTAATGGCTGGATGACGTCACTGCATACGAGTACTGAAACACTGCAACTGATATATACACAAAGATAGTGTATTTACTTATGAAGCAAGACATAGTTTAGTCTATTTGGCAACTGATTCGTAAAATTGTCTGGAAGCTAAATAGGTTTGCAAAAATGAAATGCACCTTATATTCACCTATTTTCACTACTGAGTACAAATTCCACACTATAATGTGGAAATTTGTCAACTCTGTGTGCATCAATGCTGGTGCATTGTGTTTAATACTGGCTGTATATAGCAGAACTATTTTTGTCTCGATATCTATCCATGTACATGTATAGTTCTCATGTATTGTTACCTATTCTATTCATGTTATATAGTTTCTTTCATTTGCACAAAGGCAGAAATAATTTATTTGTACATTTGGTTTGATTTAAAGACTTTGTGCAAATACTGTATATTGGTTTGTCTCTGATTTTCCATTTGTATGTGAGAAAATATGTGTCGTAATTTTTTTTATTATAGATGTTTCTTTTTCATTTATTTCCTATATATGTATCTTTGAAATTTTTTTTTTCATTGCAACTTTGATGGAAATGTTATATTATGTATCTCAATGTGAAACAATTTTATTTACAGTTTATATTTTGTAAATGATAGTAATTTTTTTCCCAGCCATAAATACAACCAACAAGTAGCACATTATTTTGAAGTTTCCAAAAAAAAGACAATTTTAAGACTTATTATATGCACATGTTGACGAACATATGTTACAAGTGTTAAGTACACTTGCGCGTGGTTGCATTTGTTAGTAAAATTATCTACAGCAAGTAAGAATACATGAGTATGCCACTGCTTGCACAATAATATTGTCTTGTTGATTTTATTCCCCATTGATGTTGAATTTGTGACATTTATGATATCAAACTAAATATTGTTCATCAGAAGAGAATTCCAGATTTGATATAAGCATTGTACACAAATCTTTTGTTTGACAGAAGAAGTGATATAGTCCAACCTAATTTTACCAGCCGCGATGTCTCTGTGATATCCCATTATATTTTTCTGTTTTCCTACATTTTACCACCTAAAACTCACACATGGATAAATAGAATTACTATTTTCTGTCAAAGGTTCTGTCAAACCATGATGTTGTATTCACTTGAATAAACTGAAGATATTGCAATACTACTTAGATTGTCAGATCATTACAGACATGCCAAAAACATGTACTTATTATCACACCTTTTTTAACTTAATATTTGGTGAAGTTCAGTAATACCATCTACTATTTTATGCCACCTGGCACAAATTATGTCATATTTCAGTCAAGGGTTTTTTGTACAACCATGTACCTCAGAAATACTCCATGCTCTGGTCAAAATGTTTTGGCCATCATCAGGGGAAATAGGAAGGGTGATAAAACCCTGGTAGCACTCTGAACAAAACGTGGAGGTTTCTTTTTTTTTCCAATGTACATTGGTACATGGGTGTACAAAACCGAAAACCTTTGATCCAATTACTACTTCACCATGCAAACGTTTAAGCCACTCCTGTAATATTTGTTTTGGTACTGTTTTGGAAGGTTTCTATTAAAATCATTCTTTTTAGAGCAAAATCGGGGAGTTTTGATTACATTTTTGTTAAAGAAGTAATAATCCACCTGACCTCATAATACTGTACGTTTATTTACATGTACTTAGGTTGAATGTACAGGAAATATTTTTGTACTATGTGCAGAATGAAAAATTCCTGTTCTGCTTGTAACATTTTATAGCTATACCAAGACCCATGTCTAATATGAAGGAATAATTTGGCATTTATTTGATTAAGATGTTATTACTTTTTGTGTAGGAAAGTGGATTTGAATTGAATTGAATAGTATTGAGTAATAATTTGTTACATGGTGCAATACAAAATGTTTTTCCTCTTTCCTGCAATTGTCGAATATGGTTTTGATACTATGTTGTGTGTATTAAATGTACATTTACAATATGTTGATAGGCAAGATATCAGCATGAGAATTATGTGTGGGTGCAGCATTTTTGTAGAGTGAGTTGTTCTGTTAGTTTAGAAAACTTGTATGTCTTTGTACTAAGTTACAAAACGAAAGTTTTGTACAATTAAGTACTAATAATTTGGCAGTACTTTATCGCCTTCTAAAGTGAGAATTAGCTAAGGCTGTGTTTTTTGTGAAAAATAAATGTTTTTTTATTACCGTCAAACTTATTCATTAATTCCAGTGTTATGAAGCAGGAACGTAAATGAATTACTTCATATTTTTTTTTTTGGCAAAGAAATGTTCTGTTAGCAGAATGTCGAAGCTATGACAGGTTATTGGACAGATTGTTTTGATGTTAGAGTTACTGATGGAAATGAAAATATAAACATTCACTCATTTGGTATTAAATATTCAAGTTTTTTTTTATTATTATTATTCCACCATTTAGCATAGCACATAATATCTCACCACTCATTGAATTCAGGTAAATGGGCAAAGAAAGTATAATTTGTTGTATTGTTGTTACTTTGTTACACTGTATAATGCAGTACCCTCGCGCATTTAGTTTTTAAATATATTGTGTTTTTGTTTGTTCCCATGTTCATTTTTTATTTATAATGAGATTGCATTCCTGGGCACTGTTATGATTTATGTAACTCTGACATTCATTTCATTACAGTTTTATAATTTAAAGATGTAGGT
>JZLH01S0114140.1:8557-19125 GCA_001188425.1 Eucidaris tribuloides | reverse complement strand
CTAACTCTACTACTACTTACTACTACTACTACTACTACTACTACTACTACTACTACTACTACTACACTACTACTACTACTACTACTACTACTACTACTACTACTACTACTACTACTACTACTACTACTACACTACTACTACTACTACTACTACTACTACTACTACTACTACTACTACTACTACTACTACTACTACTACTACTACTACTACTACTACTACTACTACTACTACTACTACTACTACTACTACTACTACTACTACTACTACTACTACCACTACTACTACTACTACTACTACTACTACTACTACTACTACTACTACTACTACTACTACTACTACTACCACTACTACTACTACTACTACTACTACTACTACTACTACTACTACTACCACTACTACTACTATTACCACTACTACTACAGCTACTACTGCTACTACTACTGCTACTACTACTACTACTACTACAGTTACTGCTGCTAATACTAATACTACTACTACTACCAGTAATACTAACTATACTACTGCTGCTGCTACTACTACTACTGCTGCTACTACTACTACTAGTTTTATGACTACTACTTCGACGACGACGACACGCCCGCAAATGTTGCTCTACAACCATGCTGCATATATTACTGTTGCGGTGCTAGTACTGTAGTAGTAGTATTGATACTACGTCCACAAACAATACTTCTACTACAGTGTCTATTAAAACTTTCCCTAACTACTGTTATATAACTAGAATTCAAATGAAAACCTGAATTCATAGCTGCTATTAAAAAAAATCACATCAAATTATTATTTTCCGTCGTCGTCATGAATATTAATTGGGAATTCTGTTAGAATCATCAATATTTTTGCTAGAGAAACTACGTTTTACCTGGTCGTTGATAAATGTTTTTATTTTTTTCTCGATTACACCGTCAAACAGATTGTAGAACCAACTGCAACCAAACAAGAAAAAAATATCAATATGATTTTGAGGTGTATAGGTTAATTTTACCAATAAACCGTGTAGCATTATCTCTTAACATCATCATCATCATCATCATCATCATCATGAACATCATCATCATCATCTCGCATCATCATCAACATTATTATTATCACCATTCTGGTCATTGTCATAATCCTCATCTCATAATCATTTTTATCATCATCAACATAATTGTGAAGGCTATTATTTTTATCATCCTCCTCACCATCATGCTATAATAATCATTATCCTACTCACGATCATAATCATCATCATCGTCATCATCATCTCATCATCACCATTGCCATCGTCGTCATCGTCATCATCATCATCATCATCATCATCATCATCATCACCCTCATAATCATCATCATCATCACCATCATTATCATCATCATCATCATCATCATCACTTTCATCATCATCATCATCATCATCACCATTATCAAGATCATTTTCAAGATTATTGATATCATTATCCCTATTAATGTTTCTTGATCGAATAAAGACGGCGATGGAATGACAACTGATTAAGAAAACTACCTTGCTCCTCCGTGGAAGTGGACATCCATGTTGTCAACATGAAAGAGACAGTCGGAACTTTCGGATTCAACACTCGGTCGTCCGGCTGCATCCTTGCCTGACATGAATAAAAACGTACAGATATAATAACGGCATCATTTAATTTACATAATTCTACAGCGCACTGGGTCATGATAACTCGAAAAATGGTCGGATGGGGCCGGACCTTAATATGGGTCAGATTTGAACCAGAATGACGTCAAATTTGAGCCGGAAGTGGGTCAGACCGTCCCTATTTTAGATCAAGTTTGATCCATTTATGGGGCAAACATGACTTGCTTCTGGGTCAAACCTGACACATTTCAGGGCATGGCCCCAATTGACCCCTATACCCAGTCAGAACGACTTTGTGTGCTCTTAAAAATCTTGAGGTTCTTAATGCCATAAGTGTCTCTGTTAAGACTTTAAAATGAAACCATGGAAATTGTTCTAAAATTGATTGTTTAAGTGCTTTAAAAGGTGAGTGACAAGTTTCACCACAACGGCTTTCTGACACTAACGCTGTGTATTATAATAATGAGTCCACCGGATGCTTAAATTGAGTATGATAATCATCCATTCATATCATGCCAGCTAAAAATTATCCTATTATGTGTTTATTTGTCCATTCGAATATTATCATCCAGCCAGAAATTAATGTTTGACCTTGACAAAAAAATGCGTCTCCATGATGTTAAACTATATCATCAATCCTGTTAGAAAATCAATCAGTGCATCACCTCCAAAGTCTATGGAGTTTTTTTAATTGGTCTGAAAGAGTTCAAGGCGACGAGAGGATCTCTGGAACAAAATAAATAAGAAGAAAAACATATTTTTATTGTATTTGTCTCTTAAATGCGTGGTAGCATAGACAAATATCTTTTTACAGTAGGATATAACCATGGAGGTATATGATAAAACCCCCAAACATCAACATTCTGTAATAAGTAGGATAACTTTGGCTGAAAATTAAAGGGCGGTGACGAGATGAGGGTCATTCTGCCGGGAACATATGCTAGGGCCCTTCCGCCGGAACAACCGAGGAATTATAGAAAAAGAAGGAAGGCTTCGACCGGAACATTTTCACAGCAGTAACCTTAAACAGTATACTTGATTGTAGGATCATCGTGTTTTCAATTAGAGAATATATTCAATCTGACAATCAATTTCCCTTTACATTTTCAATACAAAACGCTTTCCACATGCAGTTTGTATGTACTCGTTGAACCAATTACAATGATATCCCTTTAAATAATTTTAACTTACCGACCCGGATAGTCAGTCGTAGATCAATGCGAGACGCCTGGGCAGTGAAACTCCCCGAATCGGAAATAGGTATCCTTTAAAACCATGAATACAATGAAATTTGTTTTTATTTATACACATATACACATACACACATACACACATACACATATACAAACACACACACAATGAAATTTGTTTTTATTTATACACATATACACATACACACATACACACATACACATATACAAACACACACACATACACACTTACAAACATACACACATACACACAAACACACATACACATACACATATACACACATGCACACATACTCACATACACCCACAATCCATCTATCTATCTGTCTATCTATCTATTTATCTATCTAACCAGTTCTACCTTTCTCTCTATATCTATCATTCAATTAATATATCTGTCTATCTATCTATCCTTTCTTTATCTATCTATCTATCTATCTATCTATCTATCTATCTATCTATCTATCTATCTATCTATCTATCTATCTTTGCTTTATCTATCTATCGTTGCTCTATCTATCTATCTATCTATCTATCTATCTATCTATCTATCTATCTATCTTGTATCTATCTATCCATCTATCTATCCATCTATCTCATTCTATCTCTCTTTCTATGTATCTATCACTCTCTAAATCTATATATCAAGGCCTATCTATCTATCTATTTATCTAGCCATTTGTATATATGTATGTATGTATGTGCATATGTATATACGTACGGTATTTATGTATGTATGCTTGATTGTATGCATACATATATGTGTATATATATATGTATATATAATGTATATATAATGTATATATATATATGTATATGATATATATAGATATATGATTATCCTGTTCATTTATCTGTCTATTAAGGGCATGAATGCATCCAGTTATGATTAAAGGAGTATGTTCCCGCTCATATGTCATGACCACGAATTATTGAATTGACTGTGGATAGTGGAAATTACCCACGTGTTGTAAAATTTATTGCGCAAGAGGTATAGGCCTATTTTCATTCCTTTTATTTCCTCTTATTCAAACTTTACCGGGGAATTAATTCTTAAGTGTTAATATATTTAAAGAAAGGTAAGTTTTACTAACTGTTACTATAAGGGTCTAGATATAAACTATGTAAACTGTGTCCGTGAACTTAATGTCTAACGACCGTATTGGGCCTGGCAGATGTGTACGTAAGGTTAACTTAGCCTACTGTACGTAACGAAGCATCCAACGACAACTGCCCAGCCCTACACTGTAAAGACGACGTACCGGTTATGTTGAACGTAAACATTCGTTGAGATTGCGTCTTTCCTTTCCTGCTTTAGCAATTTGAGTTTATGTGGGAACAGTGCTTTGTCACAAATAATGATTAATGTTACCAAATTTTGCCAATTGCAATATTTTTATAGTTGACGTGGGCTTTGTTCAGCAACAAAGCTTTGCAATTTCACGGCAAATTTCATCTAAACAGTAAACGCCCTGACCGACCAAGCGATGCGCAATCAACAAAATGTTCACATCGGGCACAAAAAGTTAGTGCAGAGCAGGCCCTAGCCCTTAAACCCCTGGGAAGCGCCGAAGCCCTGCCGGCGGGCCCGGCGCTTCCCTGGGTTAGCCTAAGCCTGTGCAACGATTGCCGCGATGAACAATATTCTCCACGTGTGTCAACGCATGAAACGTTGATGGCTTAGCATACGCACAGCCATTATTAAGTTCCGCCAGAGCTGCGACAGTGGCATAACAGTTCCAAGTCGAAAACTAGAGTTTTCAATATTACTTTTTGCCACAATTTGTCCATTATGAAAACAAAATGATTCGGCAGAAAACATTGGTTCTGCAATGATTTGACAGATAAAACTAGTAAATGGATGTATCTGGCAGATACACCTTTGCCATGATTATCACAATAAGAAAGCGATGTTGGTGTATGTGCAGATACATCCTTATGCTATGATATTGACTATAGAAATTGAATGGTGTTCTGCAGATACACCCTTTTGCCATGAACCACAATAGAAAAACGATATGATGTAAGTGCAAGATACATCTTTTACCATGATCCGCGGGATTCGAAGTTGTGGATAGTGGAATATTTTACCAGAATGCCTGTTATCTACACAAAAAATGCTTATTTTGAAAAAAATATATAATTTATATATTATTAAAATTTGTAAATAGAAAATAATTTTAAAGTGATTAATCTACCAAAGTGAAACAAAAATCACGTTTGAAAAAGTCTGTTTTCGCACAAAAGTAAAAGCTGATAACTTCAAAGTTGATTTTTCTGGAATGTGTATTTTGCAGATACAACCCTTTTGCCATGTAACGGGCGAAAGACGGCCTGGGTGCCCCCTCGATGAGTTGACCACACGGTACGGGCCAACTGCATGGGTTAATCTAAACGTCTGAAGGCATACTAAGATCTGACCACTAAGGAGCCCTCAACTTGATAATTGTAATAGCATTTTCCTCGCAACGATATGTTTGCCCAGTGATCATTAGATAGCTGGCCATTCGTCATTTACAGAGACTGACAAGAATACTTCTTCGTTATTGTATCACTTAAAAGCACCCATGGGGAACCGTGACGTCACGTTTTTAAGATCCAAATGGGGAACGGGGTAAGCGAAGGATGACAGTTGGCCTCTACCCCAGGGGTGAACCAGGGTGAACTCTGAGGAGGGTGAAAAACCGGTGACCGATTTCGTGAACCAAAACCAGGTGGCAAGAAAATGCAAATCGAAGCGGTGATAAACCTCGTAAAACGCGTCTATATCGGAAAATGAGGGGGGGGGGGGCGACAAATTTTAAAGAAATAGTCAAAACTCTACTCCCTTTTAATCTGTTACTTTGAAAAAACCATAGGGCGGACACCTGGCCGACGAAGTCCCCCCACCACCCACCCGATCATCACCTGCGCCCGACCGTAAGATCCAAGTGGCCAGGTAGCTAATGCCAGGCATCAAAAGGTCCGCGAACCGATATCATAACCACTTGTAGCTTCTTTCATGAACTGGCCAACAGGACAGCCTACATAACGGGTAGAGGGGGATTCCGATTATAGCCATAAGTAGCACAGTTTTTGAGATTTACACATGAGATGGTGTTAGAGTGGCCATATTAGTTTCACAGAGGAGGACGTAACGCCAAATACCTCAAAGTGTGTCAATATCATTTGCAACTGTCCCCGAGTCATGGTATTTTGGGAGATGTCGGTGGTGGTTTTCCAGAGGGCGTTGATCCCATTTTCCTGCATAATGTTTGTCCGGCAGAAGGCCCTTAGCAGCTAAAACATGTTTCTAACTTGAAAAACCAAGTTGGCTCTTTTTCTTCACGTGAATCAAAATAATGTGACATTTTTAGATCCTTTTGTGAAGTCTGCTAGGTGTAAAATAGCAATAAAGTCCAACCATTCTTTTTCAAAATACTGTTAAAGGCCCGCTTCTGTCAGGGAACAGGCACATGACGTGGAATTTTAGATACAGGATATGACAACTAAATTATTGGCCACGTGAATATGATTCATTATAAAAAGTTAAAGCGAATGTTTTGATGAATCAGATTAAGCGGGCGCATTATACTGTTGTTTTTCCTAATAATATCCTAATAAAAAACGTGCTTCATGTCGGCATATCGAAAATACAATACTGTTTATAATAAAATGGCAGCACACTTAAATTGTAATCTAAAAAAAGAAATGTGTTTCTGCAGGAATAATATCCTACTGTAACGTAATTCAATTCAATTTAATTCATGTTTTATTTCACAAAAAATGTATACACAATAAAAAGCAAACAAATCATTACCAAATACAATAATTGCTCAAAAAAAAGAGGAGTGATGATTTCATACCAAGGAATATGATATATTCCGACATTACATTATGGGGAACTAAAGAAAAGCCTACAAGCAAAGGCTTGTACAGGTGAGTCAGTCCACCAAAGATAAACAGAAAAGTAGATATACACCATTTGTTCTAAGAATTAACTACAACATGGTCTTACTGTGGCCATGAGGCGTCCTGATTTGAACGGACGTCTGCTGCGCTATATAAAATGGCTTTTAAATTATTATTTATTATTATTATTATTATTATTAATTATTATTATTATAATTATTATTATTATATTATTATTATTATTAATTACTGCTATAAAAAGAAATGAAAAAAAAAAGAAAACAGATTTAAAGTTAACATACAAAAGGGGATTAATGATAACTAGACAATAAGATTGGCTGAGTTTGCCAGTTTGAATAAACCAAGAAAGTGACTATCATGTTGATAACCCGTGTTTATCCAGTGTGTTTCAAACTTTTATATATGACTTCTATAAATAGGTTTGAATTAGACAAATGGACTTACATATCGGCTCAACGGTTTTGGAAACACTGTATTGCTGCCACTAAGTAAGTAAGTATCAGATAAAATATCGGCCAGAAGAGTTGATTTCCTGTGGACAAAAAAGCTATAACAAGCACAGCAAGTCTGTGGAAAATAGAAATGGCCGCTCATGTGATTGTTACTTTTCAAAGCACTTCTGCCTCAATGTTCACGAATGTTACGTTTTGAACTGCAAACTTTTCATAGGTTTTATTTCAGACCTATAGTGGCACTGGGCATGGAAGGATCATGCAGTTCAGTATTTCCTAAAACTGGAAAACATTGTAAAAATAATGCGCAGAAATCCAAAGACTACAGAACCAGCAGCATTATGTTTAACGAATTAACACTCGAGCAAGAAATTGAAAGAATACAAAGAAAATTAACTTACCTATATTTCCGATACATAACCGTACCGATTGATGTAGTTACAATTAGATTTGAATGATTTACGTTAAAAACTGCTTAAAGAACAGTGGATTCGTCTTTTGCATGCCCTAAAAATTAACATTGTGTGAAAACAATGGCATTTACAAGAAAAATACCATCTGGGAACGCATTAGCGAAAATATAGAAGCCTAGAAACCTCAGTTTTTGTTGAATTATAGTGACCGTTAGACTCAGATTTGAATTTTATTTTTTCGGGATCCGCGGAAAAAAATTCCTACCATAGAGCGTACACTTAAGGGCTGTTGTTTTTGTTTTTTTTGCATTTTTCAAATTCTAGGCAATCACTGACGCCCAGATTTCAAACAGACAGTCAGTAAACCCTTCATCAATATAGCCTAAAACTGGCATGGTTATATTTTCTGGTAATCGAGGGATGTTATGCCAAATGAGATCCACTGCCTTTAAAGTTTCACCGAAGAAGCATTATCAGAAAATGGAAAATATTCTCCCTTTACAAGAGACGGGCATTTTTCTCCATTCAAGACTGCTTTAATGGAACAATTTTAACAATCTAAGTGTTTAGATTTGCACAACAACTGTTGACGAGCGTTATAAGTTCAAACACCGCAACACTTTAAACGTGGAACGTGTTCAAGTATATTATGAGTGTTCGCAGAAATAAACATGTACATTTGATATCAATATAGATAACACAGAATTTTCTATCAAAACGTTGTTATGAATTTCCACATTTAACCGTGTTCAAAGTGTTTCCTTAATTGTTACAGAAAGTGTTTAAACAAGTGTATTTTTTCTTTTACGGGTGTAGTATCTTATGATAACGACCTTTCAAGCGTGATCGTTCATGTCTCAATGTTTGGCACGTGCGTGAGTATTTTTTTTTTTCTATAACTAAAAGCAGTGGGGTACAGTGTAAGACACTATGTTTGCAAGTAACACTGCTTTCTAAAATACATTTTCTCTGGTATCCCACAATGTTAAACAAGTTTTCAAGGCTAAAACGTCCCGCGATGTCAATTCAAGCAGCTTAAGTGTTAATGAATCTAAATCATTAATATTGTTCTATGAAACACACGGTTTTTGATAGGATGACTTTCTAAAACACAAATTTTATTAGCTAAACACTTTTTCGTACGGTGTAAAGACCCTTTGAGGAATTACACGTCCAATTATGTGATAGCCCGTGCACAAAGCTTAAAGGCAGCTGTATAAAAATGTTTCCAATTCCACTTAAAAAAATCAAGTTCAGAAGTGAAAAGCGTGCAAAAATGCACGACCAGTTTAGCATGCATATTGTAATGGAGAAGTAAATCCTGTTGTTTAAATGATGTGAATGGTGTTGTAGTGAAGTGGTTCAATCTGTGCATCGATGAGGGGAATTGCAAAATTGCCATAATTCTTGATAGAAACTCAAACACAATGATAATTTCACAATTCATCTCATTTCAAAATATTCAAAACGAAATGTGAAAACAAACATACAACACTTCATGAAAACCATAACATCAATTAAGCACCATCCACTCTCCATATCAAATTGAATGCTGAATCTGGTGCCTGATAACAATCGCATACAGCTTTTCACTTTTGACTGGGACTATTTTTACAAATATCTTGCCGCGATTCCATGTATCCCATTAATCATGACAAATGGGTAATCAATTGTGAAGAAGAATAAGACAGGCTTTGCAATGAATACCAATATAAAGAAAATCAATAATCTATAATAACTAAGAGAGATAACCCAACAGCTGAAAAGTTGAGTTGCAGAACTTTTTTGAGAGGTTAGTGTCAGCGAAGGCAATGGGTTAACAACTTGCCAAGGGCAGTTCCAGCGTTCTTTTCAGTAGAGCTGTCCGAGATTCCACCGCAGACATCAACGCAAGGAGCTTCGCAAGGATTAGCTTCAGCCTTCGAGGTCTAATAAATCGAGGCAACTTACCATAGCTTTCTGGGCAAAATTCTTGTTGTCAGTTTACGTAACTATTTCTAAGCTGCTGTAGTCAAACTACACACAGTCTCGTACCTCGTAATTCTCTTCGAACGACGGATTTTTCTTAACCAACGATATGATTGCCATATCGGCGCTAAACGAATTTAGAACTCGATTGAACTCGGGTCTGAAGTCACCACTTCACGCAACGTACGGTTTGCCAGTGTCTACAACACCGGCCCTAAAAGTGAAAGTTGGTGCCCCAATTAGTGAGTTAATACACAACGCAGGCCAAACAGCCGCGGAGCGTTTACTAAACTTGTTCACAAAGTTTCTTTCACATTATGATACTGCTAATAGTTTTTTGTCCGTGGCAAAAATTGCTGCCGCTAATGACATACTTGTCGAACTGTGATGTGATAACTCTGGATTAACAATTCCTGCAACTAGCGATTCCTTACGTTACTTAGATGATTCCCGAGAGGTGGCTTCGACCATAGAAGTAAAGTCAAATACCCCCGGTAGTATTTAGGCACGTCTGCTCTCTTGTTTGTTTAAGAGTTGACAGTTAAAAGTATCGTTTAAGGATATACACCTTGGATGTGAATAAAGCCCTTTCTCGCACGGCGGGTGTCCGATGCATTGGGCTAAGGCTTTTGTGTTCCGTGTTGTATCGACGTCGCTCTAGAATGTACAAAGATGTTAACTAGTTACATGTTAGCATATGCTTGAAAGGCATGAATTCAGATTCGTTGGCGTTTGAGTAACATTTCTAATATATTCCACTCTGTGTGAACGATGGTGAAGGAGAAAATACACACTAAAGAAAAAATCGCGTTCAACTTTGCACCTGTGGCAAATGTCCACACTAGGAGCAACCTTTAACGGATGCAACTTTGGCAAACCTTTCAACAACTGGGTGCGCATGCACACTTTTAAGGTTCAACTTTGCACCTTTAAGGTCTGAAAAGGTGCAAAGTTGCACACCCTAAAGGTGCTCCCCATGTGACCATTGGTCAGCACCCCC